>VRYO01002014.1:2666407-2800938 GCA_009812075.1 Sialia sialis | reverse complement strand
AAAAAAGCAGGAAGAGTGCTTTCCCCCACCTATCTCCTATAATAACATCCTTATACACATGCATGTTTCTGGAGGGCTTCTGTCTGCACTGTGCAACTAATTACTGTTTTTCCCTAGAATCAACTAGTTTTTACTTCAAAGTGACTTGGCAAATTTCTGTCAGTCGTCGCATTGGTGACTGAGGAGGGGAAGGCAGCAGCCACACGGAGCAAAACTTGGGGTTTGGGACAGCACGGATTGTGTTTTTGTTGGAACAACCCATTGAAAACTTTCTGATCCCAGTGCTTTGCATTAAGCTGCTCAGCTTATTATTCGTAATAGAACTAGAGCATGAAGGATGGACTTAAAAGGGTGAGGTGCCAAACCATTTTTCTGTGTTCAGTTCACGTTCTCAGGATAATCCAATTTCCCAATTTTTTTACCTAAAGAGGAAAAAACAGTATCTGAGAATAAATACATTTTAAATAACCCCACAAAGTATAGCCAGACTTGTTTTAATATCTTACAATTCCCTACAGGTCAATATTATATTGGTCATTATACACATTATATACAGGTCAAGTATATTAGTCAAAATCTTGGTTTATTTAGCCTATAGTATGCTAAAATACAAATTGGAATATAGTAGATGGTGCTTTCAGCTTAAATGGAGAAAAAATTGCACATGTGCAATGGAAGAAAAACATGGCAAGTGAGGTATGAAGATGTCTCAGACAAATATAAAGCAAGTGCTATGTGCAAGAATGAAAATAAAATTTCATTGGCAAAATCAACTTTTTTCTAAATATGGAGCATCCTGTGTAACCTATGTCCCTCTTGTGTGCTGCAACAGCTTCTTCCTTCCAAAATCTAATGTAGGGATGTGTTCACCACTGCTTGAGAAAAGAGCTGGAAATACAGACTATTCCATTGTAATAAATCTGTTCTCACTTCCTCTTTGCACAGCCACGCTCATAAAGCAGAACAGGATTGTTTCAAAATTATCTGTCAGCCCAGGGAAAACACCAGTTTTCCTAATACATGCTAAAAATGCTTTTACCCCCGCTTTTTTTTTTTTAAATCATGTTGCCAGTATGAAAACAGTTGGGTTTCTGAATCCAGCCCACCTGAAATATGTGGGTGTATATGATCAATATAGCGGAACAATTTGGGTACCTAAATTGGGATTCAATTCCCTGTCTGTGTTCCTAAGGATTGAAGAAAGTCTGTAAATGACAGTTATGGTACTTTATTCCCCCTTTATGTACATGCACATGAGACATTCTTCCATGGAATTTTAATTCACTGAAATTCCCTGTTCATACATATGCCTTCCAGTTTCACATGTAAAATTAGAAAAACGGGTTTTCTGTTTGGCATTTTTACAGTCCAATAACCAGAAATAAAATTACCCAGATAGTCCATATAACTGGAAAACAATCCTTTTTCCTTTAATAGTTTACATACACATATATTATGTATATATATTCCAGGAGCAAGCTGCAACTGCTTAAGAGCACCCATTTATTGGTGAAGATTCTTCTTAATCCTAATCATCAAAACGATGAGGCTAAATTAAAGGTTTATTAGCAAATGATACTCTTTTTATTGCATGATCAAGGACAGTCACATTATATGTTTATCACAGGAAACATTCCATATATATAATTTATCTCTGTGGAAGCCACTTGGCAATTTAACTGTTGTTCTGATGAAGGCAGATTCAAAAAATGCCTTGGCTGTTGGTGAGAGCCAGATGTAAATGCTTCTGGTTCTAGAATGGCAACTCCTTCCTAAGCCTGTCTTAAAAATCCAGGGAGCAGTGGGAACTGCAGGGGGCAGAAAGGGTCCGTTCTCTTGCTGTACCTACACTGCGCTCTGCCTTGGCAGACCATTTTAGTGCTGTGCTATTCGCTTTTAATACACACCTTTTCTGTGAATAAGCTTTTACGAGCTCCAGCTCGCCGTTCAGTTTGCTTTACAGCCAGTGCTTTGAGCAGAATGGCTCTAAAGCCTGGTTTATAGTGGGAAAGCTGTCACCTGAAGGTGTATTTCAGTCCTCAGACAGAAGCAGGAGGTAATGATCTATGTGTCTTTGTAGGCACTGGCATTGTGGTGAAGATTTTGGGAGTGTGTTTGCTCCCGAAGCGTTGGCTGTGCCAGGATTCGAGCTGTCATCACGGTGCATTGTTGTACCCACACAGAGGAGTGAGGCTGTGACTTGCCTCATCTCGCTGCATCTTGGCCAAACTCAAGTGCAGCACTTGTACAAGCTGTTCCAGGCACAGGGCTTGCTGTGGTGTAATTGTGTGGCTGGTGGTGAAGCCCAAGCAAAGACAAAACTGTCACACTGGAGAGTGGAACAGGAGGGGTGGGAGAGGGAGAAATCCAAAGACTGTTGAAATTGTAGTTATTGTGGTTAAAAGTTGGAAGTAGGTTTTAGGGCTCAAGTTGTGTGTAAAGGGACACAAAATTAGGGTGGCCTGCCTCATTGTTGGAAGACTTTGACTTGTAACTCTTGATTTTTAATTTGCCATAGTTAGAATCTGTTTAATAACCTGATGGCAAAGCTCATGTTTCTGTAGGTCATGGACTTTACCTTCAATATTTTGATGTGAAAATTACCTCACACTTAATTAAGTAACACTCTAGAAGAGGTCCTTGAATTTGTCACCACTATTCCCCATTCAGGAATTACAGAGCAGATAGAGGATGCTGAAAAGGCTTGTGCCAGACCTTTGTGTCAGCTTTTTCCATTTTTTCTCTAGGTTCACACTTGAAACACTTGTCTTATTCCTTTAGAATTATAGATGAGAAAAATCTGTTTTGCAGTGCTGAATGTAGCTTTTGTCCTCATCAGTGAGCAATTACACAAGTAGATGCATCTTTGTGTCCAGGAGTTGGTAAGTAATGGTTTCATTGCTGGAAGGGCAACTGAATTTATCATGAAATTCCCTCTTCCTAGACTGTACGCCTTGGAGGAAAACTGTCTCATCCTGAATGGTTCTTACTATCACTACCCTGAAAAGGGTCTTGATGATAAAAGTAAACTGGTCATTGTGACCACAGTCATGATATGCACAAGGTTCTGTGTGGAATCTCAGAATGTTTGTTCAGTGCTTCGGCCAATAGATCAAAGAATAATTGCCTGTCAGGGGCTGTGCACTCTCCCTGACAGCAGCTGCATTCTGGTGTGTTTCTGCCTGTTTGAGAGCTTATCTTGTTTTTCCCATTATTCTCTCTTTACATGGGTCCTGCAGACCAATTGATCCTTTCAGATATGAAGAAACATTTGCTTTTATAGGTGATGACTTTTCGTCAGGTATCATTCTCCCCATGAACTTGTGACTTGCTTTGGTTCCTTGTAATATTTTGATAGATAATCAATTCCTGCACTTAAACCTGAAATGACTTTGGTTCATTTCCTAACTTTCAAAGTAGAAAAAGCTTAAAAGAACTTAGCAGATAACTGCCGTGTCATGTTTTCAATAGCAAGTACTGTGCTTCACAGTCTGAATCAGTGTGTCATGTTCTTGCTAAAGTGACCTTGCAGTCTTCAGGGTAAGCTACTGGTGGAACTTCTCATCTCGTGCCTGTTGAGGCACGTTTGCTCTCCAAGGGCCTTGCCCCACGGACCTGTCCAGGAACAGGGAGATGTTGCTTAGGTGATTTGTTTTGTGCTGTAACAGACCAGGAACCTCACCAGGCTGTGCCACCTTGCAAGGCTCGGTGTTAGGATTGCTTAAATTAACGAGGAAATCTTAGTTTGTTTTTCTTTAACGTTTTTAGCGTGTGCACCAAACTTCTGGATTACAAATCCTGTGGAGCATTTGAAAGAGGAGTCCAGGATTCAAGAAACATGTCTCTTTTTCAGCTGCCTTCTCTGCTTTGGCTGCCTAAGTGAACTGTCTCATTGACTCAGGAAGGATGTTCTTCTTTGCCATGTGCTGTGGGAACTGCCTTCTCCCTGAAAGTCCATGAGAAGTGTCAAAGTCAACTGCAAGCTTCATTGTTCAGGAGCTCTCCAGTTTCATACCTGAGCAATCTTCCTTAGTTCTTAACGACTAAGGATTATAAAGGTCCTTAGCCCTGCTGAAGGTAATGTTCTCTTTCCTCTCAGTGTGAAGACACAACCTTTTGTGTGAGGGATACCCAGATGTGAGATTTTGGCTCCATACCCAGCAGAGCCTTGTGTATATGGGACATGCCAGATTGAGAATGCTCCACTGAGTTTTTCTCTGGTGCTGAAGAACATAATAGGAGACCTTCCTCTTCCTAGTGGTGTTAATCCTTATTTTTTATCCTGTACCGTGTTTTTTAAAATCACTTGTTGATTTCTGGGCCAAAGGTTAGGAATTAGTCTTGCACAGTGAACGTGAAGGTGGTGAATAGCAATTCTTAAGTTGTGAGACCTGAACCATGAGAACTTCTCTGTTTTTTCACATGGATGGGAGAAGGAATGAATGTGGTTTTTCCCTACTTGTGTTTGTTCCCTGTTGTAGAGCAAGAAGATAGATCTGCACAAATTGATGAAGGAAAATGTAGGGATATGTTGGACAAGAAGGCTTATTTCTTTTTTCTGTAGCCTTATCAGCAGTCAGAGGTTTGCTCGTAGCCAAGCTGCTTGTCAGAGTAGTTGTAGCATCTCTTTAATTTTGTCTGCAGTCAACGATTTTATTTGCTTAATGCTGAAAGCTTTTAAACTGAAATGACAGTGAGTGGTATGAAGGTGAGCAGGGTGGAATGGCTTTGTTTGATTTGCTGGACTATGTGTTGAGCTTTAGTTTAAGCCATCAAAGCTTTAAACCCCAAACAAAGGTTAGGTGATAGCCTCATTTTTGTTTCAAGCCTTAATCTGTAGCGTTAGGGTGAAACCAGAGCTGCAAATTGCTTGCAAACCTTGTACTCTCCTCCTTTCATTTGAGGATTTTCTGTTTCAGTAACTGGTGTAACAAATTTAAAGGAAAAATGTTACTGACTGGGAGTGGAAGTTTTCTGCTTGTGAATTGCTGACTCCCCTTCTACTGAATTACCGCTCCTTGAGTTGAGCAGAAAAAAAGTGTTTTCCTTTGGGATGGGCTCTGGGGATCTTTCTCCCTGACAAATGCTCTTGCAACTGTTAGTTTGACTCCCAGTGGCGGCTGATTGGTTTTAAACCAGAGAAAGATTAACTCAGTTTAAAACCTAGTGTTTCCCACATTAACCAAGCACCCACAGTTTTTCCTGTTCGTGTGCAAATCTCTGGATTCTTAGGAACTATAAATTCTTAGGAAGAAAATATGTTCTTTTTGACTTTTTCCTGGTAAGTATAGGGATTTTTTTTTTTTTTTAAACAGCCACACCTTTCCATTTCACTTGACTGACAGCTACTTTACTTTGGGTTTTTTATTACTTACATTCCCATGGCTCTCCAAGTATTTGTAGTGTGTCTGTAGCCTGAAGCAGCATCCAAAGGTGAGGAGATACATATGTCCTCTTATTATACATCAGGTATAGTGGCATCGGGAGAAAGGCATTCTGAAGGTGACCCATATGCATTTCACTGGTCTGTTCAAAAGAATTTTTTTTCCCACCATGCAAAGAGCCACTGTTAAAACCTTGCTAGACTTGGAACAGAAAGAGCTGCCTAGAGCCACTGTCTCCAGTCTCTTGTTAACCTATGGACAATGGAGCAAGTGAGTGAAATGCTATAATGACATTACAGTTTATTCTGTTATCCTGGACTGTGTTGTCAGCAAGCAGTGCTGGAGCACAGGGAGAGCCATATGTTACCTGAGAAGCCTGAATTGGGAACCTTTCCTTAGCAGAAACAGTTCTAGAAACTGATAGATCTGTTCTGACTGGATGAAAGCTCTGTCTTGGTAGTTGTATTCTCTTACTTATTGATTTGGCAGTCCTTTATGTACACTCGGCTTAATTCAAGCTAAGAACTTTGCTGCATTAGCTGCTAATAGAATCAATGTTGTGAAGAGTTACTCCTTGCAAAATGAATCTGCATTCTGTTTGGGAGTGGGACCACATAATGCAACTGGCACAGCAGCTCAAGAACCATCTGTGGGTTACTTTAGTGCTGGAGCAGCTGCAATGGTACTGATCTGTTTCATTTAAGAGAAAGAATCATTTTATCTGTCTCAAGACCTGTTTGAGGATCTGTACAGTGAACTGTTACCAGACACCAGTTGACTCAAAGTAACCTGAGATTCACTTTATCAGTTGATAACTGATTAGAAGCAAGCAGGCTGTCCTGTCACATTCTTTTGTGTGTGGAATCCAGCAAATACTCTAGGTTTTCTATTTCTCTACTTGAGTAGAATGTTCTTTAAGGTTTAGTTTTACTTTCTTAAAACCTTTCAGTGATATGTAATGCTGATGTAAAATCCATAATTTTTTTTGCCTGTCTCTGCTGCTTTTAAAGTTGGTAAAGAGAACTTTTCCCCCTCCTCTTATTCTTCCTTTCCTGTGTTTAATGGAGCTTGAAATTAACGTGGCTCTTCTTGTCTACCTCTTGCATAGTATCACTGGTGATGTCAGCATATCCCTGGTGGGAAATGTATCTGTAAAGATCTACAGTGCACTAAATTTGTCATTGAATAAAAAAATTGGGTGTTAGACAAGGTGAAACTCAGAAGAGAAAAAAGTGGATATTGGTAACAAGAGTTGTTTTCAAAAGTACTTACAGTGTCTTTTTAATGTAACTGTTGAGGCTGGTGCAAGTCTTCATATCCTAACACAAATTCTGACATTAAACATGACAAATCTATGAAATATCTTCATATTTAAAGTATTGGTCAGAGGCAGCTTGCTAACTGACACTGCTTAGTAGTAAGTCTGAAGACAGAACTGGGATTTGACTGAGCTTGAACGGTCTTGCCCTTGTACCATGCTGTTTTTGCTAGGGCTGGTTTGAACACACAGCTGAGCTCTTCTACACATACATGTAAGATGTGAAAATATAACTATTCATGCATTCAGTGAGTGAGAATTAAGATGTAGAGATTTTAAATTTACATTTAATTCAAGAGATCATTGGAAAATCTCCTCTTTTTTTGTCATTAGTGCCTTCATCTGTAATTCTGTGTTGCAGCTCTTCCCTAGTATATTAAATGAAGTTTTCATCCATGTATTAATCAATAGTTGAAAAAATAGTATACTGAAAAATCATTTAATAATTAGTCCCTTCATTTTTCTTAAACACATAGGAGCCTGCACTATTTGAATGTAATTCAGTGATGGGCACTGCAGTATCAAACACCCATGTGGCACCGAGTTCCATTTGCCTCGCTTGTCACTCAGAAGTTCATGCATCCAAGTAGCCTCTTTCAAACACGGTTTGGCTTTGGATTCATCTCACTGAATTGACTGCCAGGGCTTTTATATGTATGTTTTGCTTCTGTTTTTAAAGGGCTTTTGTTTTTGCATCAAGTACAGACTTGAATTACTTCAGTGTTTATCGGCACAAGGAGAGAAAGCAGCAGTTTATAAGCTTTATTTTTGTCTACCTCCTCCTTGCCAACTTCTACTTAAAAAGTATCTCTCCCTCCTTGTGTCTTTGTACAACCTGATGTTATTTCACAAAGTTTGTCTAATTACAGTTTGTGCCTCTGTCCTCTGCAGTCAGCCTTGTTATTGCACTGCATGTGGGATTCTAAGGGACCTTGTCTACAATGTACTTGGTAAATAAAGGTGAGATTTATTGCCCAGCAGATGTATGACAGCTCAGTAAGTGCAGACAGCTGAGATAGCTGACTGATTTCAGTACCTCGTTTGTGTTAGGTGAGCTTTTGTGACCCTCTGGCCTCCAGGGGCAAATGCAAAATTTGTCTTCAGGTTTGATGTTTTTCTTTGCTGTGCTTCATTATTTTCATATTACTGCCCAGTTTTGCTCTTAAATGGATCTCTGTCCTGTTGGCAGCTGATGACCAGGGTGAAACTCTCATTCACATTGGCTTCTGTGCATTGCTGACTTCTGCCCTGCTCTCAGCAAGCATCCCCTCCTGAGAGCTTGTTATTGGATATGTTTATCTGCATGATGAACAATCAGTTCTTTCGTCACTCATGACTACATTTTGTGTTTTTGGCTGCGGGATGATCTCGATGTGGAGAACAGGATGAGAAATGCTGTGAGAATAGTTTCAAGAGTTCCTGCAGTTCTGTGCATAAAGAAGAACAAGACTCTGTCATGATGAGGCTGTTCCCTAAGGAAATTTATCTTATACTGTGTTCAGCATAATTTTATCATGCTGCCCTTTGTGATATATTTCCTCGTCACATAGTAGTTCTGCTACTTAGAACTTTTCTTGCTATGCAAGTTCCAGAGTTACTCCAAGAAATTAAATTTCTGTTCTGCATCTCTATGTAATAATTGTCTTATTGAGAGGTTTTGGAGAGTAAATGTTTTCTTTGTCCATCTTAGGCTGTGTGGAGCAAAAATCTGACTGCAGAAAAACAGAACTCCAGTTTTGCAGTAACCTGAAGAGTTGCAATTCTTTATAAAGCAAGCAGTTTCACTCTGTAAGCATGTTGTACCTGTACATTCAAACTGGCAGACAAATTCTTTCATGCAGTGGTGAAAAGGATGTTAAGGAGAAGGTGAGTTAGCAAATCTGACAAGTTTTAAAATCTTGAATTGAAATTTGGAAACTAGTTATAGATATGAGTTCCAGTGAGACACAAGTACATGATGGAATTGGTGAATGGTTTGGGTGAGAAGAATGCCACTGATGTCAAGGACAGGCAATATCTGATTTACCAGAGAAAGGCAAGAGATGTGAAATTCAAACTTTTCTGTGCATTATCATGGAGACTGGTAAGTGAGGAACATGAAATCCAGCTCTTCAGCTGTGGGTGAACAAGTCTTTCTTTAATACTGTAAGGAATTACCAGCTCTGGGCTGCATGTTCCTGCTGTTGCACCATTGCTATGTCATGTTTGTGTGGTTGTGCCATGAACCAGAAAGAACATATAAAGATGAAAATTTTTTTTTACTGATATTTCACTGACCTGAGTAGTGACACTGGGAGGCTGCATGTTGCAGCTTGAACAGTAACTGCTGCTGTGCTCTGGACTGTGCCAGTGACAGAGCATGTGTGAATATTGTCCTCGTGGTGGCTTCTTCTGTAAAGGATTTGTAATACTGACTTCATCCAAAAGGTTCTGTGAAGGGACCCCTGTCAGTGCTGCAGTGATGTGCTTGTAGCTGCTGTTCTCACAGGTGATGCACTGCTGTGTGCTGAGCCTGATACGTGAAACTTGTCTTAATGTCTGCAATTGTTGGAACTTATTCCTGTATGCAAATAAGTTACCTCAGTTTCCTTGTGAAAAATAAATGAATCAGGGAGTGTAGAATGCCTGCAATGTGTGATCAGCTATTATAGCAAATCCACTTTTCATATTATGTTTAATTTAATGAAATGAATAGTGTTTTTCCAAGTAATCAAGTTATGAGCCACTTGTGTTCCTCTTAAATAGGCCCGTCTTTAAGTTAAAATTTCCATCTTTTATAATCAAACTCTAGTAAGCTGATGTAACTTTTTTTGTTGTTGTTGGTTTAAAGCATGTGGTCATGGGGCATGTGCCTAGATCATGCTCAGGCTGCATGTAGTTGAGGATGATGGGATAATGGGGCTGTAAATTATCTCTTTATGGTGCTGGTTTTCCTCTGGCCTCCTCTCTCGTGCAGTGTAGAGCAGCCCCAAGGCTGCTGTGAGCCGTGCCAGCTGGCTGCAGCCCTGGGGGCCGCTGTGCCAGATGGAGCCAGCAGCGCTCAGTGAAAGCCAAACGTGCTTCCCGGGGTCGTGGAGAGGTGCAGCCCCGCCAGGATCCCCGGGCAAGAGCTGGCCTGGGACTCAGCAACTCCTGGACTGCTGCAGCCATGGACTGGGCTGGGGCATCTGTCAGGCCTTTTTATGGACTACATTCATAATACATTATTCAGCTATTAAACATTTTCAATGTGGCAGCCTCTCCGTTTTCCTACGTTACGCTTCTGTGCTATATCTGTGAAATGTTCAATTCTGTAGCATGTGCAGATGCTCAGTATTGAGACAGATTTTTTCAATTTGATTAAGTGTGGTGGTTCCTGATGTGTTGTCCTGTTTTTTTTTCCTGACTACTGAAAAATGCTGTTATCCATAATAGACTAGAAAAAGCTTGTTAATACTGACTTTTATTTTTTTAAATTAAGATAAACCAAAAACCCAAACCCTCCATTCTACTGTCGGAAATGACAACTTCAGATATGCTCAAAAATAAAAGCAGAAGTTTTAATCACTTCATTTGCCTGGTTGACTTTATAGTTCTTATTGAAAAAAATTTATTTCTTAGAATACCATTGAAATCAGTTGTTGGTGTTACTGCATTGTGTTCAGCCCTGTGGCTTTTTCTTCCAAAACAATCTTAGTGTAGAATAACCTCATTTGCACAAGATGTACCCCACAAAACCCGTGTGTTTGAGTATTCCCATTTTGTGGAGATGGGGACAATAAATGGGTGAAACTCTTTGAAGACTACAATTCTGTGCTGCTGCTCAAACAGATATTTGTTTTGTAGAGGAGCTGAGGTGTACACCAAACTACCCAGTGTTTCTTCACTCTCTTGATCCAGAAGGCTTTGTTCTTATTGACCCATTAATGCAGCTCACACTTCTAATCCAGCTGCCCAAAATAGCTGCCAAGTCTGGATTTTATTGTGGTGGCATTTGCTGCACAGGTAGTTGGTATAACCCACCATGAAGAATTGCAGCTGAAAACCCCCCAAGCTGAAGCACACGAGACTATTTTGGGCAGATATTTCAAGTGTCTGATTTAAACAAGGTAATAAACCCAACTTGATAGTATGTACAGAGGATTTATTGGAAAAACAATATATTTTGAATCAAGTCTCCCTGTCAGTCTCCAGAACTGTTGTGAGTGGGAATGGGGAAGGAAGGATGTGCCTTGTAGCTCCCTTGCCCTCATGATCGTGCTAGAAGAGTGAACTGCAAGGAGAATGGACCACAGAAAGTGGTAGTTACCATATTCCAGCCTGAATAGTATTTATCTGTGCTCTTGAAGAGGGAATGATGATGTTTTTGTGATCTCTTGGGGCATGACAGGTTTGGGAGTGATCATTCAGTCTTGTATTAGCAAGGCAAGTGATTTAAGGCTGAATCTATCCTGAAGGACAAACCAGCTTGAAGTAATGAAGCAGTGGGAAGAAATGTATGGTGAGAAATAATTTCAAGGCTTTAGATGCATTTCCCTGATTTCTTTACAAAGTAGAATTTTTCAAAGTGACCTTCAATTGCAGGAACTGTTTTACTCAGTGTGTGCTCCTCTTTGCTACACAATATTTTTGCTACCTTTTTACTTGGAGAAGCTTCAAATGACAGGGAATTGGAGGTAATTTCCTAGCAAGGTAGTAAATGACTTGCAGTAGCTTCCTTACAAAATTCTCAACACATACTGTTCTCTTAATTCTCTCTTTTGCAGGTGTGTTATATCTACTTACAGGTATCTGAAATAAAGCTTTTCAAGAAAAATGATGTAATTTTCCTTTTGTCATGCAGAAAGCTCTGTTCTATGTAAACTCTTGCTGAGTGTGATGCCTGCAAGACTATTCCTGTCACTTTAAATACTTTTCTATCCAACTTCCCCTAATAGTGAATTAGTTTTCTTTCAAGACATGAAATCCTTTTGTCCTGCTCTTCCTCAGTGCTGAATCCCTTAACCTCACCAATTCACATTTCAACTCACACTGCTTAAGTTCTTAAAGTATTTCCTTCAAGTTAAGGTCTTGAAAGTAGAACGTATAATATGTGAAATCAACTCTTAACAGCATTAATGTACTTTTCTTCTGGTTCATGGGAGCAAAGTAAAGTTGCATTAGAATTGAAATTGATGATTGGTGGAAACTCCAAACTGTTCATTGAAAAAAAAATGTAACAAACCAGATGAAAGAGCAGAAGTCATGCTTTAAGTCCTGCCAATTCTATAGAGCAAAAGAAGGTCTAAGTATGGTGAGTGATCAAGCAGGAGGAAGATTCCACAATGTTTTCTTCAGCTTTCTGTCCTTCACTACTTCCGCAGTTTTCGGTTTAAGAACCTGTGGTAAGGAGCTTTGGTTCCATGTTTCTTCTCTCTGTGGTGGAATGGATGACCAGGAGTCTAACTTTCAGCAGAGATGGTTTTTGATGTAATTTCCTCTCTGACCTTTCAGCAAAACCAAAGCTGGTTTTGAGCCTGCCCTTAACTCACAAGTGATGGTGAGTTCTGCTGCTGAGCACACAAGATCTGACAACCTTGGTTTTGTCCTGAGTTGGACTTGGTGATCACACCAAGCTTCAGAGCCACTTACTTCACAGCTTGGTTTGACTGGATACTTGAGGAGTTTTTTGTTAAGCAGCAGGAATCTGGTGCATTGTTTCCCATTTTTTCTTCTCTATCTGTTCTTTGGAGCACATCTACAACAGACAGTACCTTGTTTTCAATGACTACTTTTTTCTTCATTATTTTTTTCTTCCACACCATGAGTTTTCCTTCAGGTTCCTTCTTCTCTGGCTGCACACTGCCTTTTTCCCTAGAAATTATCTGTTTGTTTACTGTTTAGACAAATGTCTGCATTTCTGTGCTCCTGATTTCTTATCGTGAGCCCACCCTTTCGAGCCTAAGCATGGAGCTCTACTCCTGACACAGAGTCTGAGCAGACTGTTCCTCATGCCAAGGTTGTAAGTGTTAATCTTGCTGCAGACTGGGGTGATAATTCATTGCTGTCACAGCAACACATGCTGAAAGTTGCTTCTTGCCAGATTTGTTGGCTATATGCTACACTAGAGAAAATTATTTCAAGAGTCTTATTGCATAGCCAGATGCTGCAGAACTCGTGCAATCAACCTCCCCTCCCCCCTTTTTATGGCTGTTCTGACTTTAGGGAGGAAAGGCTATTATACACTGAAACACATTCCTGTGTAACACTAGTCAAGATGTGGACGAACTTCTGATTGTGGCTAATTTTTCTGGGTTTTCATGTAGGGAAGTTCTGGTTTGTGTTCAGGATAAAAAGGAAGGAAAGCTTTTAAAGTAGGATGAGGGGAATTTTAAAAGGAAATTAACAGTGTCTCCCTTGCTATTTCAGTTATGTTCTCTGCCACAGTTGCTGTGGAAATTCTGTGTTTTCTTGAAGAGCTAGTGACTAGCTTGGTTCAATTCTGAAGAACTGTAGCCTCTGCCATCTGTATCTTTAGGATGTTTCAAAAGCAGGAGAACCTTTGTGAACTCTGGATGTCATCATATCTTGGCACTGGCCTAAAGATGATGTTTGGTTCAGTTATATCTGTGATGTAGAGCCCTGAAGGGGAAAATAAGTGAGTTTTTTGATACAGGATCTGAGTTCCCCATAACAACTTAACATTTGCTCTAATACACATGCTGTAGAAAAATGCAAGTTATGTAGATTTTTTTCACAGGGTATCCATTACGTTTTGGGCATGGTGGTGTCTGATTACCAGGGAGGTAAAAGTTACACAGAAATAGACTTTTCCCAGTGTATTTCCAGCATAAATCCCATCATATTCAGTGGCTAGGCATTGTGTCACCAATAATTTTATCCTCTCTTGTGTTTTAAGAGAAGGTACCGTGGAAGTTACATTATTGTGAATGTGTTCCCATAGGACAAAATCCAGGTAAAAATGCAGTGGTGGAGAGTTTATTATTACCCACATTGTGTCATGCAGCGCTCTCCTGCTTTTTATTCCTTGTGCCTCAATTCTTTGCACTTCCAGATCACAGGAAACACTGCCCTGAAAATCAGAACTAGGAAAGGCTTCTTTTAGACCTGAGCAAATCACCTCTTTGCTTGGCAGGGAGAGCTTTTCAGCAATTTAAGGTACTCTAAGAAAGCCTGAGGCCTCAGTGCTCTCAAATGCTTTTTTTTATCCTGCTGTAAATCATAAAGGCCGTGTATTTGTCCTCTGACACCACCCACGTTTATAACTATGGAGACAAAGCAAGAGATCAGGACTAGAAATCTGCACTGGCTCTCATGGAATATTTTTGCTCTAATCTATGTGAGATTACTGGTGATTTGCAATTTTAATACTCTCCTGAAGAATCCCTTGGTTTTGCTTCAAGCTCTTAACTGGTTTTTCAAGTGCACTATGCCAAGGAGGTTCTGGCTTTTGTTCAGATAATTCGCTTTCTCCCTCATTCCCATGTTTCCCCTTATCCCAGTGTTGTGGTTTGGGTATGTATCAGCCTTTCATTTGTCCATGAACAGGGGTTTTGAGAGCCCAGACTGTTCCTGTTGCTGGGGTAGCCTGCACAGCTCTTGGGAGCTGAGGGGAGAAAGGTTTGAGCTCCCTGTTCTGTTGCTGGCCTCCAGTGCCACATCCAAATGAGGGATTGAGGCTCAATCTGTGCATTAATGTTGGAATTTATTCCTGGTACCAGTTCCGTGAGTGCAGGAACAGGAATTTGTTTAGAACAAAATTGACAGATGAGTTCTCTGTTCTTACCAACATTCAGATTGCACTGTGGTTATTTTTAATAGCAAATACAATGTCTTTTTTTTCTTCTTCTTCTTCTTTTTAGCAATGCCAAGCACACACAAATGTCTGCTGCTATGTTATCTTTGGTGAGGGATTTGGAGCTTTGATGAGCTGCTGTGTATCAGCTAATGTTTTCCTTAAGTGTTTGTAAGTCTGAGTTTTGGAAGCTGGGAGAGGCTAGATCCATGGAAGACTGTGCAAAAATGTGTCTCATCTGCCAAAGAAGATTTGTTATATGATCAGGGCAATAAATGATGAATAGTTTCTGAAAACTGCTAAGGTTTGTGTGATATGGGGAAGAAGGGAAGTAAATAATAAATGCATTGCTTCCCTCATTCCCAGTGAGACTGCTGTTTGAGATCTTCAGGTCCAGCTGTTCCCTCCTCCCAAATCCAGTTGCTCAGTTGGGAGACAAGAAGTGTTAAGTTGATCTATTTGCTTGAACTGATTAATTTCAGACCTCAGTCATTTACAGCTTTGGGGCAGAGCTTGTGGAGTCCTACCTTGTGATGATGTTTCCCTGCTGGAATGCAATGTGGCAACTCGTGAGATTGCATCAGATGGATTCCCTGCTTTAGGGGAAGCTGAGGATTCCAGCAGACCATCCATGCTCATTTGGAGAGAGAAATGAAATTGAGAAGGGAAGGCAGGACCCACAGAGCCCCTGCTGCTGTCTGAACATTGGCTTCTTGGGCTTCTCTGTCATTCAGTCTTCTGCTGATAGAAATAATTACCTTCTAACACAACAAAAAAGCTTTCTGTTTCTGTATGGAAAGTAAATGGAAAATGAGAGCTGGGAGCCTGTACAGCATCTCATACAAAGTGAGAGAAGCTGGAAGAGTTGGAGACAAAACCTCTTTGTTTTGGATGGGGATATGATGAGGGAAGAGTATTTTTAATATGCTGGTGGTTTGGGAAACCCCTGAACAGTGAGCAGTGGGGATGTGGCAGGGAATTCACTAATAACTACCCAGAGTTGTGTTCAGGTGTAATGATCCCTCCAGGCTGAAAGAAGAAATGGGATTTGAGGCTGATTGTGTCAGGGTGGTGCTTGGTGGCCCTGTGATTCTGCCCACCCCAGCAGTGTGTTCTGTACACCATTGTTAACATGAGGCCTTGGCACAGAAACTGTTGGCCAAGTTTGATTTCCCTGAAGGACATTGTAAAGTCAGCAGAAACTACAGTATAGACTCAGCTCAGAGTTGTGGATGGACTTTCTGGCTTTTCTGTCTTTTTTTTTAATGCATATGCTGAATTCAAACTTTAAAACAAAGGAAACTTTCTATCAGTCTGAAATCCAAAACCCTTTCACTTGCTGCTGTAGTATCATGTAAGATTTCTTGATTTTTACCAACACTCCTTATTCTTGGAGAGTCTTGAAGTAACATATTGGGTGATGGGAAGCCAGTTGGAAATGAGAACTCTTTTCTTCAATTGGGAAATCAAATGAATACAGCCTTAAGTCCCTCAAAAGCACTGCTCATGGTGTCTAATGTCTGTTAATCATTTCTTAGGAGAAATTATGGAAATGTTACTCAATGCAACTAATTCTCTACAGTGTTTCTAATCACTCCATTGATTTTTTTGAAGCATAGATTTGTGTAAAGGAACACTGGGGTATATTTGAACAAATATAGAGCAATAAAACTGTAATTGTAATTCATGTACGTTCAACAAAGAAAGCATTAATTTTATTAGTTTTTCCAGCACTCTGTGTGTTTAAAGTGTGTGGTTGGTTCTTTCTTAAGCCTATGGTTCATTAAACTTTCTGCACTGTTTTGTCTCATCTGTCAGGCAGTCATGTTGATTTGGTATTTTATATGTAGATATTGTGTAGGTAATTAATTTTAAAAAGTCAAAAAATGTATGCAAAGGCTGGTATAGTAGTTGCTTGGTGTAAAGTTTTCCCCTTTTCCATGGTATTGTCTTAATCATGAAAGAAGAAAAGTGTTCCTCAGGTTGTTCCAATCAGTCTGCATTCAGTGACTTGAGTTCTGGTCCACTGCTCACTGCTCAGAGTTAATACTACTGAGACTTCATCTATTTTTATTTATTAAAAATGCAAATAATTATTGTAAGTGGTTATAAAATTGCTTTCTTTCAATCCAGTGTCTCACTACAGGCTCCTATTAAACTTTATCTCATATCATGAGAGACCAGAATGTATGACAAGAAAATGTGTTTTGGTATTTAGAATTCTGTAAGGGCACTTACTTATTTCTTTTTTGTGATGTTGTTGTTGGGTGGTGCTCAGGGTTTGGGATTTTTTCCCTATAGAAATGCATTTCCAGATGTTAACTTTTGAAAGTCTCAATTTGAATTTTGAGGTTTTAATCCTTCATTTCAGTGCACAGAATCATTGTAGTGGATTTTTTTTCCTGAAGTTTCATTAGGGTTTTTTGGTGTGTATATATATGTTAAAAACCCACACACATACAGTCACTGGTAATTTGCTTAACCTTGGGCAGGAAAAGTGGAGAATGGTAAGAGGAGATGCTTCAAGGTGTGTGGTATCCAGTACTGTACAGAATCTGTTCTTTCTCTGCCTTTTTAAGCCTCAGGTTCACTAATTTAACAATCAATTAAAGAGGCTTCAAGGTCTGCTGTGTTTTGTCAGAGCAGCAGAGCTAGACCATATGCATAATGTTTTTTCCCTTTATCCTTTTTTTGTATTTTCTTTGGATATGTTTGGCTGTCGGTGTTTGTTGTCTTATTCTATGATTAAAAGATGAATTTAGTTTGCAGAATGAGTTAAAAAGCAATTTGTTTCACCAATGTGTGTTCCAGCTTTCATTACTGTCTTTTTTTTCTAGCTGGGACTCTTGAGATACCTTATTTTTGCTATCCAGAGAAGTTTCTTAAATCACATGATTATTACATTTATACAACTGAACTTTTCTGTGTTCTGCTTTGCACAAAAGTGCATGTGGGCCAAGTACCCTCACACTCTGCTGATAAAATAAGCTCATAATTATATCTGAGTAATTCTTTTTTTGAAGCTGTCTGCAGCTTTGCTGTACAGATGCCCTTTTGCTAAGTGAAACACTACTTATCTTAATTATCAGTGTTAATGGATGTGCTGTGGGCTCACTATTTGCTATTGTCAGGTAGGATCTAAGTTCTGTCTTTTTCTGCTTGACAAATGTGACAGAACTGTAGCTGTGCCTGTCGTGTCTGAATGAATCAGTGGCACGTGCAGGAGGAGTTGCTGGCAATCACCTGGAATGCACAAACACACTGACTTCTCCTCTTTTGCAGGCACTGGTATTCCTGAAATGCCACGTGCTCCTCATTTGTCAGGTGCATGTGTTCCAGTGAATGGCTTATGGGTTCTCCTTCTGCATTCTTCTCTTAAAGGTCTCTCAGCTCTTACAGAATCTGCTTCTGTCCAAGGAAGCAATGAGAACTACTGAATATCCATGGCATTAATATAAGTAGATGTAAATAGACCAAAGCCTCTACAAAAAAAACCCCATGTTTTCCCATTATACAGACAATTCTGGTGTTAAGGTATTGTTTTTAATTGAAATTGCAGTGTGTTCCTGGTACTTGGTATTTGCTAAATGTTGAGTACATAAATTGTGTTCTGAAATCATCTTTGCAGGAAATTAAGATTCAAATTGTTTGCTTTCTTCTAAGTAGAATGGTTACACTACTTTTAAACACATGATAGGTATGTATGTGTGTATATGTATAGAAACTGTATTTTCATTGAGAAGGAAGGTTAGTTCTTTCCAAAATGCAGAGTTTCCCAAGAGCCAGTGAAAGAAAAGGGAACTGAGTGGGCTGAAACAGTTTTGATCTAAGAAGTTGTCACAGTGAGTGGAGTTCTATTTTCCCTCCTTGTAGTACTCTTGACATGTCCACTGTGTGGATTTTTTTTTTCCTTGTTGGTTTTTAGTGTTGTCAGTTGACTTGTCTCTGGCAGAACTGCAGTGATGAATTTGCTGTGCAGACACTTGTTCAGAGGGTCATGTGGAATATTAATAGATCTGATAAGTCTTTTCTCCATAGGAATGATGAACAGCAAAGTCCCGGTGCAGATTTTGGGTTAAACAAGTGGCTATCACTGTCCCCTTGTTTCCCTCCTCACTTACCACTGCCATCAGTTGATTATCAGAAATGGGATGTCAGGAAATCCTGCTCTGATTAAGTCTTTTGGCACATTAATTTCAATTATTTCATTACTGAGGAAGAAGTGCCAGGGAATGGATTTGCAGGACTCATGAAAACCACTTGAACTTGCCTATAAAGTTTCTGAAAAATCTCCCCTCTCTAAGAGAATCTCTTTTCTGCATTCTTAATTTCTGTGTAATTAATGAAAGAGTAACTGGATTAATTTATTAACTTTGACAGGCAGATTGTCTTTTACATCCAAGTACTGTTCTGTCTCTCTGGCAGTGGCCAAAATTAAATCTCTAACAAAAATCCTAATGTCCTCACAAAAAAAAGAGGTGGAAAATGTTACGTATTATGTAGCATGTTACATTTTCTTGCTTACAGGGCACAGACATGAGGGCTTGTAGAGCACCTGGAAAGGTGAGAGAGTTGTCTGAATACTTCACTGACCTGCCTCATGTAAGGGCAGGAGTTAAACCTGCTGAAGGTGACCCATTCATGTTTCTTTTTAAAATCAGCCCTTTGTCACTAGGCTTGATAAGCATTTTTGGTTTGGATGTAGTTTCAAGATATTCTTTGACATCTTGAAACATTTTGCTTTGCTGTCTTGTAACTTGAGTTCTCATATTCTGGTTTAAAGAGCATTTTGTGAGTGTGAGGCAATGTGCATATTACAAGTTCTGAAGTGCTGTCAGAAAGATGCACTGTGGAATGAAGAGGTGGCATCATGTCTAAAGTATTCTGTCATCATGGTTCCTGTTCTGCAGAACTCTGAACAGTTTCAGGAGCTGGAATAGTTTTAGGATTTTTTTTTTTTAGTTCAGATTTTCACTTATTTGGGTTTGAAGCTCTAACAACTGCTTGGAGCTCGCTGCCAGCCATGGAACTCCCCAGTTGCTCTGTAAGATGGGTCGTTTATGGGGCACAGCATTAAGGAGTTGTTCTGCTTTCTGGTTTGTTTGGGGGTTTTTTTTGTGCTTTTCACACACTCCTGAAGACACAGGATTTGATGCATTTGGTAGCATAAAGGCAGATGGATTTTTATCTCACCGGGACTGGGTAGCACCAACTGAAATATCTTCAATTTCTGTCTTTCATGTTTTAATAGAAGCTTCAGAATTTCATGCAACCTAATCAATTTAGAAAGAAACTGGTGTTTACACAGACAGGTTGTCTAACACCCACATTATATTTTCATGCTTTACATCAAGGAAGGAAGGTTTGGTTCCGTTCCTACACTTTTAAATTTGTATTTTGACCCTTTCTTCTGCAGCCCTTCCACCCCCTTCCTTCAGAACAGCACGGACAGACTTCTCTGTAAAAACACAGCAAGTCAAATGGCAAAAAGTGGAGGTGCCTTGGGTTTTGCTTATTCCATCCTTCAAAGAGACAGGAAAATAGAGAGAAAGATCTGTTGTTGATATTATGAAATAGACTTTGACTGTAATTAACAGCCTGGGAGTTTTTCTGCTTGCTTTTCTTATCCCGGTGTTGCGAAAGCTTGCTGTCCTGCTGGGATTTCTTTTTGGAATGCAGAGGTGTGTTCTAGCTAAAAGCATGTGCTTTGCCTAATAAGCTTTCCTAGCCACTGAGCCCAGCTGGCTGCTGCAGTCTGCATTTGTTTTGTCTTAACTAATTTTTATAGCTGTTCTTTAAATGAAACTAACACTTTTTACATTAAATGACAAGCCAAGCACAATGTCCATAAATGAAACCCAACACTATAATCTACTAATTTTTGCTTTCAATGGGCAGCATTATCTAACCAAGCAGCCTACTAAAAAGAAAGATGTGGAAATAATACTAGTGGGATGTGAATGGGGCTAAGCTGAAGGGATCAGCCTCTGTTGGAGGGAATATCTGTGGTGAGTTAAGGGTTTAGCACTTCCTCTCATAAGTACAGAAATGAGTGAAGAGAGTGGGGCCTGGCTGGTCAGCACAAAATGTTCTTGTCAAATCTTGGTGTCTTTTGCTGTAGGTGATGATGAATGCCATCAACATGTAGCACTTTGCTGGAGTCTCCTGATGGGTTAACTGTCAGGGTTGCTGCAGTCTTGCAGCTACCTTGAGTTGATAAAAAGTGTTCAAACGCTCTGAAATTCAGCCAAACCTTTCCAATTTGATCCAAATTATGAATGAGCAGAAGAAATGTTAGAAGGTAAAACATGAAATAGAAAGTCTGTTTCAAAATACTCATGAATCATTGTTTACAAGTGTACAGCAGTGACACTGGAGTTGTTGTGCAAGTTTGTTCTCTGTGAATTTCTGGAAAATAATGTTTTTGTTCTGACTTTGAGGTGAATATGAACATTTTTCATATAGTACTAGTCAAATATACAAAGCTCTGGCCAATTCCTGCTTGGCTTTTAGTTTCAGTGGAACCTTTTTAATATGATGGAGCAGCTGCTTGGAAATGAAACAAAAAACCCCAAAACATAACAACAATAATAAAACCACCACCAACAAAATATCTCTGTAACCTTGTTTGTATATTTATTCTCACAGAAATAAAGGCAGATTTTTTTCTTCTAATGAATTCACAAAGCTCAAAGCTGCTCTGAGCAGGAGTTTCTCTCATTGCTGTGAGGGTCAGTGGCATCTGACTTGCACACAAATGTTCTCCTGCTCCTTGCAGGCAGCTGTGTGAGCTGGGTCAGGCTGAAAGTTTGAATCTCTTTGCTGGTTGTTTTTGCTGCTTTTTGAAGAATTGCATTGCAGTGAAGCCCTAGACCTCTATATTTTTTTTTCCCCTTTACACAAATGTCAGTGGACAGATTTAGGGCCTGGATGTCAACTCCATTCACTTACAGGTTTGCCTCATGTTTGTTAAATTGTGACTGATCAGAATCATGGTAAGTTTTTTTGAGTCAAAATCGCTGAGAATGACACCTCAGAAAGACACAAATAATTGGATTTGCACTGTTAAAAAAACATAGATTTTTTTAATGTGACTTAAAAAAAAAGAGAACACCTTTTTTTTTTTCTTAGTAGCACTCCTTTTAGTAATTTACAGAAGAGACTGCAAAATCTCACGATGAATTTGTGTGCTCCATTAAAAAAATCTCAATTCAGAAATCTGTCAGTTTAGGATGTCTGAACTAAGCAGTGTCACTAATAAATAACTAATCTATTAATGGCCTACAGGCAGCTGTGGGAAGGAAATATATGGATTTTTACTTAATAGTCATGATTGGTACATTAAGAAAACAAACAAACAAAGTGTTGTTGAGTGTTTGGCTATTGCTGGGGAAAAAAAATCAGATCTCTTCAGACCTAGTCAACAAAGTGCAGTGAGGAAAGAATCCAGAACTGCTTCTGTGAGCCTGTCATCCTACACTCTTCCTATAACTGAAACCCTGTTAAAACACATAATAACCAAGTGGTGTCTTTAACAGCCCTGATACCAGTGGGGCACATCGAATGACGTTTTTGTTGCTTCTTGGTTCCATAGATGTGATTCCAAATTTCTCTGTGTGGGAAGCACCCCTTCCCCGAGCACAGAAGGTAGAATTCCCTGTGCCCTGATCTTGAGAGGCAGTCACACTTTATCAGCACCTTCCTCTCAGTTCATTCCTTTGGGAGGAGGGGAAAATGTACATATTTTGCAAAACAAGTTAATGTTCTAAATACATCACGAAGTGTTAGAACATAGTTGGCTGTGCACTCTGTGGAACAAGACAGAAGCTCTTTGCTAAGAATCTATCGCCCACCTTCCTACTTTGTGATTAATGTTCATTATTTCATTGTGGGACTGCAGCAATTTGCAGACTCTTTAAATGGATAAAGGAGTAAATCTCTGTCATGAGAATGCTTCTTGCCCAACTGTTTTTCTGAAGATGCTTTCATTCATCTTACCAGTTTTACTGTGAGAAATCTAAGTTCCTTTTCTCTTCCTGAACATATCTTATGCTCATACTGCTTTAATAATGGTTTTTTTTTATGCTGACCTGACTCTTTGTAGAGTTCAGAATATCCATCTAAATCTTGTCCTCTGAAAGGTGAATTGCAATTCTGACTACCTCTGTCTGATCTCCATAACTTTAGGCTTGCAAATTTGCATAAGAGTTAGCATAAAAGTGAATGAAAGACCTCTTATTTAGCTCTAGTAACATGAATTATTAATTTGTTTTGTACTGAGGTGTGAGGAAACAGTAAGTTTGAGCTTACTGGATATCAAACATGTTCTGTGCAAGCACATTGAGAATTTGCTTTCATTCTCCGGCTGTTCCTCAGCAGCAACATGCAGGTTGGCTTGGAATATTCCTGGACATAAATATTCAGATGCTGACTTCTTAAGATCCTAAGTGGAACCAGACAGGCAGAATTTATAATTTCATATATATATCATACAGAAGAACTCAAACAAGTCTTGACAAATCAGCAATAGATGTGCCCTGTTCAGTGTGGCCTTGGGGTTTTTAAAATCACAGAATGACTTGAGTTGGAAGGGACCTTAAAGATCAATCAGTCACTACTAGATGCCCTGTCATCCTTCTGCTGCTCATTTTCTACTTTGTCCTTTTCTTTGCCATATTTGTCCCACAAATAAGTCCCACCCTGCAGAATCTGTGCTGTAGCATCATCCCATCCATCTTCCCTACCAGCAGAATTGCTTTGACTTTGATCTGGACTAATTAAATGCCTGTATTTTTATGGCTATCATAGAGTAGTTAAAGAAAAGATAGCTGGAATATGTGTGCTTTTCCAAATGAGCCTGTAGGAGTTGCTAGGGCTTTGATCCTGAAGTTTCTTTTTTTTCCTTTCCTTTCTGAAAGGATGCTATCTAGAATATTTCCATCGAAGTACTGTGGCAAACTTCCCAAGAGCATTCCTGTTTTCATAGGAAGAATCCCATTTCTTAGTTTTACAGAGGGCAAAATGTAATCTCTGCAGCCTGGGCAGGGTTTAATAAGACTCTGCATAACATCAGACAGATTTGGCTCTTTAGCTTATTCCTTGAATTGCTTCCCCAGTCACGTGGCCACAGAAGAGATCAATAAGTTACCTAATAGGACATTTAAAAACATTTCCACGATTTGCTGACGTGGGGGAACGCTGAGGGGAAGGAATAGATTTTGAACTCCATCTGAGCACACACTGCTGCGGTCTTGGCAAGCCCCTTGTTCTCGTGTGGAATTTGCTGCTGCAGTGGTGCATTGCAGGAAATAGATAAAAATCAACACACAGAATGGATCCATGCAATGTATATATACATCCAGGGAAAGAGCCTTGCATTTGAACCTTAAGAAGCTTATGTGTTTTCACAGGGAAAATAGACTTCCCACTGCTAAAATAATCTTGCTATAGAAGGACATGTGTTTTAATTTGAATAAGGTCCATTATTTAAATGGTTTAAAAATACAATAGGCTCTTAACTGCATCTTTTATAGAGTACTTGAGGAACCATTTAGGTTTGTAAATGCTGGTGGAGGGGATGAGCACCTATCAAAGGAGAAGCAAAGAAGCAATTTCAGCATAGTCGTTTGAATTCCAGAGAATTGCTTTGTTCTTGTTGAAATACAACTTTTTACTACTGTGACTGTGTACAGGAAAAGCAGAATTACATTTTTAGAGAATCCTGCTATTTTTTCCTCTAGCTCATGCTGTTTTATAAATTGCACAACTTTTCTTTCCCTCTCAAGTTTCATTTCAGCCTTGAACCTGTTGCAGAGTATGTGTAAAACAAAAAATGGAAAAAGTTAAAAGGCCCACAGAGATTCTTGAAGCAACACATCATCCAGAGTAAGGAGAGCAGGAGAAAAATCAGTTTGTAGAATTAATGATACCTACTCCATTCTGTTTCACCCCCAGATATAATTATTAATTTCATCTGAGTTTTGTAGTTGCAGATTGACTTGCAGTGTTCTCTTGATGAGAGCCCTTGAACCAAAGTCATGTTTTTGTAACATGTCTGTTAAAGAGTGAATTCAGAAATGTGTGTGGTATTTCTTTTCAGTATTGTCCATGCATATAATCCCCATCAGATAAAAGGGGAAAAAGTTTCCTCAGGTTGCTTTCTAGCATGTTCAGTGCTTTCCTTTTTCTCTTCCACAGTTTTTTCAGTTACAGACAGAAGTAGGACTCACTGGAATCAGCAGCAAGCTGCTCACATGGTTATAATGGTATATTTTTATTTACACTCCATTTGAGAACTGTGATGTTATTTAACAGCTAAGGCCATTTCATCTTTAATTATAAATTATGATATTGTTGTCTTCAAACTTCAAGCAGATGGTCAGAGCCAAGTGTCCTGTTCAGTCTGGGAGAGCTGTGTAGACATCTCCTCTCTGCCTTTTTTTTTTGGTTCTTCTGCTATCTAAACAAACATTTAGAATAACCCAGTTTATGAAGTTATCTGTGATTTTTCTGAGCAATTACCAAACTCAAAAATTCTGTAACTAGTGCACAGTTTTGCTTTGCAGATTCCCCTGACCTCAGTGGTCTGAAAATACAGTTTGCAATATCGATGGCAGGTTCTTTTAAAGACAAAATTGACATTTCTAATCGGACAATATCATAATTAAGACTTGGTTGCAGGAAATGAGTGAACAATACTTAAGTTGATTTTTAAATTATTTAAAGCTGATGTGTCAGAGCAGTGCACTGACTCACAGTAACTGAATCATCCTATCAGCATGTGGAGGAGTGATTTATATGCCATATCATGGAGAATCAATTCCCTCTTTTTTGTCTCTTCAACTCTAAGATCATGGCTTTGAAGCTTTAATTATTTAAATATCTGCAATGTCCCAGCCCCTGAGCTGGTGGCTGATGGATTTGTGACAGACTGGTGTCAGGAGCACAGCACAGGGAGTCTGGGAGTAAATACAGACTGGGGAGTGACAGAATTGTTGTCAGGCACATTTGACCCATTTTTGTTACTCTTGAGGTGCAGAGTACTCGAGAGTAATGAATGCTCTTTAATACTGGCTCTGCCCTCCCACAGGGCAGGAGAAACACCTCTGCTGGAACAGCCATAGGGTCTCCATCTTCAGCAAGGAGAGAAACAGTGCTTGGTTCCTTGGCCTTTTGTGATAATCTGTCCTTTTTTCCTTTCAGAAAATAGGCCAAGGGAAGCACACTGCTCATCACTCACCATGAGCTGCTGTGGCTGCTTTAGAGCTGGAAGAGAATTGGTTGCAAGATGAATGAATAAGAATAAAAATAAAACTCTGTGTCCAGGCTGTGATCTAAACATAGCGAGGGGAATAGAATAGGCAAAAATTCCCAGAGAGGATTGACTGTTCCTAAAAGGTGAATATTAAGGCCTGGAACACTGAATATATGAGGAAATGTTTAAATTTTGCTTTAGTGTCTTGATCTGTGGCCCAGTGAAGGCATTTGCACTTCAAATCAAGAATTTTTTTGTCTAAGGTCTCTGACTTTCCTGGTTTGGGTTGCTTTTTTCTTCTTTCCCCTGTTCTGCTGTTAAGGTAATGAACACTGCAAACCTTAAATCAGTCTCTTCACTTTTGTTCATGTGTCTGTAAGGAATTAAGAATTCAAAAAAGCAGTTTTTATTGCAGGAACTGTCATGGATTTCTAAGGCTGTGCACAAGTGTTGCTTTCACCTTTTTTCAAATCCTCTGAAGCACAACCTGGTAAGGAACAGCTTGGCAGAGCTGGGGTAACACTTCTGGAGCACAAGCACTGCTCCTGGGGAAAAGAGCAGGTTATGGTGGCAAACCTAGGCGTGGAGAATTTCCCACATGGATTCTCTAGGTAGAGGTAGAGCTGCCAAACAAACAACTTAATCTGTGCAGACTGAGAATAAAATTGTTTCTGAAGAAAGTTTGGGCTGGAAAATGAAGCATACCCACCAAAAATTGATTATAACATTAAAAAATTAAATACTACTTCTTCTTTTCTGATGAGTCTAAACATTATATCTGTTTTACACAAAATACTTACATTAAAAGATGGGGAAATAAAGTAAATTTGTTTGGGAAGCTTTTGCTTTCCTAATGCTACAAATTTGTACCTGATCAAACATTGCAGGGATTCATAACTGGTGTTTGCTTTAAGACTGCTAAGAATCTGCTTCTTTGAGTTACTTGTGAGCACTACAGGGTGACAACACCTTCCTCATGATCTTTTAACCTCCCAAGCCTCCCAGTGTCTTGTTAGTGTTACCTTGATCATCTTTACCCTGTACCTTTATGGTGGATTTATTTTGCAGACTGTGAAAGGTAGGAGGTCTTTGGCTTATAAGCTTGTAGCTAAAAACTTCTCTGTTTTCAAAGTGCTTTGATATATTTAGTGTGAGCATAAGAGGCAAGACTTCTAAGTACCAGAGTGGAAAACTTCTAAAAAGATGTTTTCTTCTTAAGATTAGGTTAAATAAAAATTGTACTTCTAAAGCTATTTCTGAAATAGCTGCAAATATGGAAAGGGAGTTTGTAATAGCTCAGGTCACTGCATGCCTCTTGCTTTCCCTGCACTATTAGCTTTGTAGGGAGAGTTTATTTCCATTTCCATTGCCACTGGGTGATTTGAGGAGCCTGTATTACATGAAGTTGAAACAGGTTTGTGGGTTTTTAGAGCAACTGATGCTCCTGCCCTGTGACACCTCCTTGCTTTGGGTGGAGCTGGCCCAGGACAGCAGAGCAGGAGCTGTTGCACTGAAAAGGGCAGAACATCAGTGGATGTGTTCATTTTCTCCACTGCTGTTCTGATGGTTGGGTGGCAAACTAGTAATAAGCTGTTTTGACAACTTGGGGAAAATTTGGAGTGTCAGCACTCTAGATTTTGACCTAGTGATGCCTGCTGCTTTCTTTAACTCATTTTGTATCATGACTGTTCACAGCCCTGAGAGCAGTTTGAGATGCACTCGTGGCTTGTCTTACAGGTGATCACAGCCAGTTCCCCTGTGTGTATCATGCACTGATGTTCACACTTTCTTTTGCTGAGCTAAACCTCCTCTCTGGAGGGTACAAAACCATTGCTGGGGTCTGGGCCTGTGAATTCTCCCAGCCCTGGCAGCAATACAGGAGATCAGTAGAGGGTGAAACACTGCAGAGGGAACTGAGATGCTGTCAGAACTCTCAGTAACTCTCTGTATGAGAATACACCATTTATATTGTGCAGGACCACTCTTTCCTATCATTTAAAAAGAGACTGTAATCTTCCAGAAGGAAAATGTCCAAGGCGTCTTCTGCTTTCTGTATGTGGTTTGCTGGAATATCAGAGCAAAAATAAAGGACAGAAAGAGGTTCAGTATGGATTGAAGGAAAACTGGCTGGGGACATAAGATGAGGGATTGTGTATAGTGGGGGGAGAGAATGGAGGGAAAGATGGAGAACGGGGTTCTTGAGGGTGAGGATAATGCAGGGAGGGAGCAGAATAAAAGTAGGAGAGGGGGTGAAGGAAGGGGAAAACTCTGTGTCTTGGATTAGGAAGGGATGTTCCTGTATCTTGGAGAAGTGACAGGTTGATTCTGCAGCTGAAATCCTGGTTGAGTTCTCTAAAGTATCCAGACCCTAAGCAAGACCTAACTTGCCTTTTTAAAAAGTTGAATCCTGTTTTAAAACCAGCTGGTGATTGTATGGATCTGACTGAGTCTCATTACTCATTTGCAGTATTCTGTTTCATCTTAGACTGTAGCCTCAAGAGATGTGAGCAGGGGTGGGAGTATTATGAAACAAAAGTAATTTGATTATTTGGGGTGGGGTAGAAGAGTGGCAGCTTTGTTTTAACTTAGCAAATTGTTTAAAAGCACAGACAGATGAAAAGGAGACAGCTAATCTGGTTAAGAATAGCCACTGTGGTTTGATATTGATTTCTTTCTCCACTCTGTCTTTTAATCTTGTTTTCTTACAACTTTTGAAAACCCATCTTGAGCTATACTGCACAAATAGAGGATATGGATAAAATAGCTTCCTTTCAAGAGGAGATTGAACTTCTCTTTCAGTTTACCACTAAATTTCTTATACATTCTTCAATTTCTCTTAATTTCCATTGCAATAAAAACCCTTTAAGATACGAAATTTTCTCCCTTTTAGCCTAAAATGACCAGCTTCTACATGCTTGTTATGTCATGTGTTTACAATACATTTAATGCTAAAAGATTTTATTTTTAGCTGGCTCAGTAAAAGAGCTGGTTGCTGGAGTTGTTGTCATAGCAGCAATCTTAACAGATAGGCTGATCCTATTTAGCTTTTGCAGCCAACAAGCGGCCGTTAGGCAACAGTTTGACAGTTCTGCAGCATTTTGCTAAAGATGGAAATTGTGCTGGTGGTGGTGAATTTTTTTTGGCCCAACTTTAAAATACTTCTTTCTGTAGGTGTGTGGAGTTCAATTCAACATTTTCCCCTAACAACTTATGATAACTTTGAATACACAACATGTGAGATTCGGAATTTAAGTCTTAATTTGTAGGAGCTTGAAAATAAATTACATGGTGCGACATATTGCAAGCTGCTTTGATGATTTTTTTTTTTAAAAAGTCAGAAGTATTCTGAGAGAAAAATGCCAGACTAGAGAACAAGATTGTGCATCATTTATTCAGCAGTAATTTTAAGTCGTGGCAGACTGGGCAAATATTGCTGAAGAATTTTGTGGGTTATTTTTGATGAAATGCACTGCCTGGATTAGATTATATTTTAGAATTTTAGTAATCCCAATTATTTTTTATTTTTTTTTTAGTATGAAGAGAAAAGAGTCCTTCTATACTGGCAAGCAAAGAATTAGTATTTTCAGATTAGGCTGTAAAATCAGACATACCTCTAAGTGTTCTTTGTAGCTCTAAGCTGTTACAGAAGTTCAGTTGCCTTCAGACATAGGTCTGAATGCAGTTCTGAGATGAAAAGTGAATTTACTGCAAGGAATTTCTCCTGTCTGTGACTTCCAGTCAGATGGTATTGAACATAAATTACTTTCAATGTGGTTGAGCAAAAGACTTATTCTCAGAACTCTCTTAAGTCTCTTATTGGACAGAGTAATTAAAAAAAAATATTGAAGCGCTTTAGTTTAATGCTAAGAGATGGATTTGGATGTTGTTGGCTTAGAGTACTTCAAATATGATTAAGAGTCAAAAAGTCTGTTTAACCTTCCAATGACTTTTTTTTTGGTCCTTAAGCCTCACTTAAGGCTATTAAGGTATTGCTGTCATAGACTGTCATATCAGAGGTATGTGCTTATTAATTTCCAATGAATGAAAGCAACTTTTCTCAGACCTGCCCATTCTGGGTAGTTTTGGGGAATAGCTCAGCCCACTGCTTTCAGCTTCAGGTTCAAAGCCAGTCTCAGAATGGCAAAGGCAACTTCTGCAACTGTGGCAGGTATGGATTTGATATTATTCCACTGTTCTGTGGACTAAGGTAGAAAATCTAATGAGGGAATCTGGCAGAAACTCCCAGCAGAGAAATGAAATACCATATACCCACACATATCTTAATGTTCAAGTTGTATTACAGCTTTTGAGTGCATTAAGGAGGTTGGTGCTGTGAAAAAGCAGATTTTTTGCCATGGTCCCACCACCCAAACTCTTCACCATTTAACCTCCCTGCTGGGCAGCTGCTTTCCCTGGCTTCTGGTGTTCATATGAATAGTGAGATCTGCTTCCTGGTGGGACTTGGGAGAGTATTGGACAAATGGAAGAGTTTTCTCTGTCATGTCCAGCTGGGGTTTTGTCCCATGAGGACAGAACAGTCTTCTGCTGCTTCAGCATCCCAGAGGCACCGAGTGAAAGGGAAGCGCAATCTGAGAGCTGTGCCTGTTTACCTGGGCTTGGGGAGGAGTTTCTGTCACTCACAGCCTCTGTCTGTTTTGCTGTTTCAGGCAAAGTCGTGCATTTGTCACATGTGTGGTGCCCACCTGAACAGACTCCACTCTTGCCTCTACTGTGTCTTCTTTGGCTGTTTTACAAAGAAACATATTCACGAGCACGCGAAGACAAAGCGACACAATTTAGGTGAGTTCTCCTTCCCATGGTGCTCATCATCCTCTGTGCTACCCCTGTCCCTTCCAGGCCACTAAAGTGATCTTTTCTTTTCTCCTCATTCAGCAGAGTGATAATTTTATTTATGGTTTGAGTTAGTCTGGTGGCATTATTTAAACTTGGTGCTTAAAGTTCCGTTTATCTTCACAACTTAAAATTTCCTTAGTAACTTGGTATTTATGAATTAATGTCATATCTAAAAATGTTAGCAGGCCTAGTTTTGGGGGTTTTTCCCTAAGTGTTAAAAATGGTGGGTTTGATGTCTGGAACTGGAACATTTATTTCAGTAAACTTCTTTTTCAGGAGGTCATGTTCACTTCTTTTCTTGCTTCATTTCTATTACAAAGAGAGCTAATCAAGTAGCAATTAGAATTATTTAAACTGCTGAAGTTTGTGGGTGGGGAGGGGAGAATTTCTTAATGTTTCTGTGTTGGCTTCTTGTTTCTACTGGAGTCAGTAACCTGGTAAGAAAACAGTTTAATTCATATAGAGTACCTTTCCCTCAACAGTCTGAAAAAATGCTGGTTTCAAGGCCAAGTTCTGTTCTGTCAGCTTTGGTGCTATTTCATGTTCAAACCCAAAAGCCTTTGGTTTTGTTTCAAATTACCTATTGCTTATAGCTCAGAATATCTCTGAGTTATAATGCAAAATCCTGATCTAAATTCTGTATTAAAATTCTGTTTTAAAATGGATGGATATAATTTTTCTCCAAACTGAAATACATTATTGTTGGAGTGATGTCAGAGACAGGAAAAAAAAAAAAGGCGTAATTTCATGGCATAACTTTCCTCTTGACCAGCATGACCACCAACCCTAATTTAGTTTATCCTAAGTGCTTCAAACTGTCTTTATTTTCCATGAAGACAGAGAAGCTCCAGAAGGCCAACAGTGCTGTGTACTCCTGTGCTTAAGAAATGGGTGTGTAAGTTTACTATTTATGGAAAAGATTATTTAAACCAGCAGATTGTTATAGTTTCTTCCTCCATATGTGTCAAGAAAGAAAAAGATGAGGCTCAGTAGTGGTATAGTTTAAGTTTGTAAATGTCTTGAAAAATAGAATACTGGAAAATAGTACTGAAAATTCCATCATGGAATGGCTGAGAGCCCTGGGACTGCTCAGCTCACAGGGGAGCCTCAGCAATGGGTACAAATTCCTGAAAGAGGGGTTAAAAATTGTGTCTTGGGCTCTTTGCAGTGGTGTCCAAGAGGCAGAGAGTGAAATACAGGAGGTGCTGTCTGATTATCACACTGCTGTGAATGTGACTGAGGGTGGAACAAAGTGCCCTGAGAGGTTGTGGAGGGTCTGTCCCCAAATAAATTCAGAATTTTATGGACATGGGCCTGGGCAGCCTGGATGTTCTGGAGCAGAGGCTGGACAAGGTGACTGCCAACCTCAGTCATTCTTTGAAAACTGAAAATCCCAAACCAACCCTGTGTAACATCTTCTAATTGCTTTTTGCAGAGTGTGATCTCAAAGAACTTTTAAAGGCAATTCATTAACTGAAATTATTTTGGAATCTTTACCAATGCAGAAGTGCAAATTATTTGAGGTAAACTTGAAGTATTTCTGGCAAAAGGGTGTGTGTGTCTGTGTGTATAAAACAACCTTTTGTGCTGATACAAGTTTATGGCCACACTTAAGGTTTAAAAAATACTGTGCTAAATTGAGACTGTCAACAGTATTTACCTGTTTATCTGTGGACACTTTGCAAACACTGTAATATTTTTACCACTAAACTCACCATATTTATGGAGAACCTTTTAAAAAAGCTTTATAATTGCACATGTTCTCAGCTGCTGTTTATGTATTTGGGAAGCTTAAATTCAATTTATTCTTTGTGCAAGGAAGAATTTGCTGTTGTGTGCTGTAGTGAATTAGCTAGTTTCCTGAAAGCAAAACCAAAACTGGATGGAGGAGGGAGATTCTTAAAAATGCTCTTGCTTAAAGACTGTTGTAGTTATTGTCCTGGCACTAAACAATTAACACTGTGTCAGATAAGGTACTTCCCAAAAGGAATAGCCTTTAGATAAAAAGGGCAAGAGTTAATTAAGCCAAAGCCTGAAATACTTAACTGAATCATCCCAAAAAGGATTCTTCTGCAACTAAATATAAATTACTTGGTGCACAATTACACATAATGTGAAGATTGTGCTAGTGACTGCTCGATTTCTAGTTTTGGAGATTCCTTTCTCTCTTTTTTTAATGTATGTTTTGGTGTTCAATTTCCAGCTGCATGCAAAATGAGCTTTAAAAATATTTTTGTAGTTTTAGTAGTGCTTTTGGTTGCTTTTCCTGCTGCAGTTTCAGTTGGGAAAATAACATCTGATAGGCAAAAACAAGTTAAGTGCTTTGAAATTTCAAAACGAAGAGGAATTATTTTAAAGCACTTGGTGACTTTTTGCTGAGCCAACATCAGTCTCCATGGAGACAGGCAGGAGCTGCACACTTAATCACAGTTGTAAGAAATACCATGGATTTCAGCTGTAACAGCTGTCTGAGCATGGCAGGGATGTGTTTGCAGCTCTCTGCTGTGTCTTTCTGCAGCATCACATTCCAGAGTGGTGTTAAATCCATCCCTTCCTGTCTCTGCTTCCTTAAGCCATTGAAATCAGGCGCCCACAGTCTGACTTTACAGTGATACCTGTGCTCTCGAGTCTGCCTCCCTGCTCAATGTATTTTAATAATGCTGTACTTAATTTAATGTATTCCTTGAGTTGTGGATGTGGGTGACAGGGAGGTGAGGTGAGATCCAGCTACAGGAGCTGCTTTTCATAATCTCTGCATTGCTCAGTCTCTCTCAGTCAATCTCCAGGACAGTTTGATATTCCCACTGGGCTCTGTGTGTCTTTTGTGAGGAGCTGTGAAATGGTGAGAGCCAAGTCCTTACTGATCTCTCCTGGGATTTTTCATATTGTTGATCCTGTCAGATGTTTCCTTTTCTCCACCTGAGCTATTTTAAACTTTTCTTATTGAAGCTCTTGTGTGATTCTCAATATCATCATCATACTTCACTTCTGTAGTTCTAATGTGTCCATTGCTGGTGCCAGCCCTTTGGATTAAGACAATTCCCTGTACTAATGACTTGCATTGTTAGTTAATACTTGAACTTCTGTTTTGTGCTTCTTAACCTGCTGTTCAGCACAGAGCTGATATTTTTACTTGGGAGTTAAACTCAGGGACTCCAAAGCTTCTCTGCTTGGTGTTACTTGTCTGCCTCTTTAGTGGTTGGAGTTTCAGGAGTTTCACTCTTGGTGCTATGGCCTCTTTGCTAAGTAACTTGAAATCCTTCTGGAGCTATTTTGATTATTCTAAATGAATTTGTGCCATCAACATCCTCTGTCATCTTCCAAAATAATCCTTCCAAATTATGTTCAGCACCTGGGGAATCTGCTGATGGATTCTAACCCTGTAAAAATTGATGGTCTCTTTTCTACAGCTGCTCAATGAAGGAAAATACACAATAACTTAGTCCCAGAGTAGCAGAAGCAGGAAGATGTCTGTGAACAGTAACTCTAAAAGAGAGGAGATTTTGGTACTATAAAGTTCATCTCAGTGATTAATTTATCAGTTTCCTGATTGAGACTGAAAAATCCTGGGCAGCCACCAAATGAAGTTCTAGTATTCTTTCTGAGTGAATACTTTCTGTTACATAATGTTTTTTTAATACACACACAGTTTTAGCTGCAGAAAAACCCACTGCTGTAGGGCAGTCTGTTAGAGATGGCCATTCTGAGTGTCAAAGCTCTGTGTAGAACTATTTATTTAAATTCCCTGCTGAGCAGCCAACTCCTCCATGTCCATGCTGTGCCTCTCTCTATTAGAGATGCACTTCTACCACCTGAACAGCACCTCTGATGCAGGTTTTGAGTGAAGTCTTGAACTGCTCTGATGCCTCATGTTGTAGTTAGGAATTGAGGGAGGTGAATTAGCAGGAGTGAGGTTCAGTGGTTAAAGACTAAGCAAGAAATAGTTGGATGACTGAACTGTTACTCCATTTCTAGAGGTACTGGCAAACAGTTCATGATGGAGTTGGTCCTGTTAGAGTACATTCATTATTTATTAGATCACAAACTGTTTCTTGAGGAACTGTTTTCTTTAAGTATATGCTGATGTAAAATTCAGTCCAATAAATACATTTGTGGTGAGAGGAACTGGGTGGGTGAGCTTGATAATAATGCTCGTAGATTAAGTTGAGGATTTTTGGTACAATTTTAAAAGCTTCTGCTTCCTGTAGAAAACAAATAACTGATTTTTTTCATCTGATTCAGAGGAAACATGATAGAAAGCTGGATTCTATACTGAAGTTGGTAAAAGGGAAAAACCTGGTTACTGCTGTTAGTGCATATCTGTCTGAAATTTAATATATAGAAACAGAGCACTTGTGTAAAGGAGTGACAGCAAAAGCTGTTTAATTTTCATTTTAGTTGGAAGGTATTGACTGTAGTGTTGATTCTGCCAGTTCTTTTTTAAACAGCAAAGATTTTCATTACACACTATGTGGAAAGGGCAATTAAAGCTGTTCCCAGCACAGTTTACTGCAGCGTTGGAGTAGCAGTTTGGTTTTTCTGTTCACATCCAGGCTCAGGAAGTGGTAGAAAAGATCATCTGGGCATTTTACCAGCCTCTTGATTTTGAGTTCTAATGGTGATGGTGTGGAGAAGTCTGTTGAGGAGATGAAGGTGAATGGAAAGCAGCACACAAACAGTGTTCTGTTCTGTCAGAGATGGATTGTGTCACATTAATATGTGATAACACAACTGATTTTCACAGAAAAAAAGGGAAATACACTGAACCTGACGTGTCTGGATCATGTAAAGGATTTGACATTTTGCTCCCTTGGAAATTATTACTTGAGGTAGAAGTGGCAAAGATCAATATAAGAATCATGGTGCATAAGAGGCAGGAAAAAGAGAAATTTGTGATGAATGAACTCAAAGCAGAGTGTGTAGGACACAGACTTAACTAGCAGAGCCAGTCCTGGTTTACTGCTATTTTCTACTGATTGAGGAGAAGGAATTTTGTCTGTGTGTGGAATTCCTGCTGGTCACAAAGTTCAGAGGTGTTACTTGTACTGAGGAGGGGCTGGGTATCCCTGTGAATTAAATAACCTCAGTGACTCCAGCAAAAAAAACGAGGTGAAATTTGATAGCAGAAGCTACAAAATACTGTTCTTCAATATAATATCCTTGTGATACCAACTGGAGGATCATTGATTGGAAGAGGAGGAAAAGCAGGAAAGCATTTTGGATGCACAGGTCAGGTACAGGGTACGACTTGAACTTCCTATAATCCTGATTACCATTAACAATATTTGCTGCTCTGGGATGTATTGTGCAAGGTATTGCAGGGAAATCCTCACTTATGTGAGGCACATTGCAGCATGGCATTCCTGCGCCTTAGCTCAAGCTTGGGGCTTATAAGGAGGCAGCAGGAAAGTTAATTGGAGCTATCTTCTGCTGGGAGCTGCTCTGGAAGGTGAGGGAGTGATGAGCTCCTGCCAGCCGTCCCTCAAAAGCTCCTTTTAGTATCAGAAAGGACTCCTGAAGAGTTCTCTCTATACCTGGAATATTCATATCCCTCAAAGTCAGCTTGCTGATTTACCTGTGTATTGCCAGCTCTGGATGTATCTGCTTGCTTCAGACCCTGCCACAAATTTCTGTGCAGATCTGGATCTTGCTACTGCTTATGTTTTTTACAAAAGTCTCCATTCTTGTCTCCACTCTTGTTCAGATGAGAGTATGCAGATGAGTACAATCAGTTTGTATCACATCATGTGCAACAGCTCAGAACTTGGTGACTGTGATTTAGGGATTCTTCCCCCAGATTTCTGAAAAAAAAACCCAGCAAGGTGAAGTAAGGGAGTGTTTAACAATTTCTGTTCTTTAAACTTGAATAGTATTTTGTGGGCTCAAGAAGAGGTGCTGTAGGAGGAGAGTTCAATTCTTCTCAACTTTCAAAGATTTGCTGCAAAGAGAGGAACTGTGGAAGGTTGTAGGGTTAGAGGAGGACAGGGAGAAGACTGACAAAAGGTAAAATATATTTTATAATGGGACAACTTAAATCTAGGAATGCTGCAGCCTCCTCTGCAGCCTATTGGGACATGCACACACATGTGGGTACTGTGTGTGTACAATCCATGTATTTCTGAATGAGGTCAAGGAGCTGGAATTAATGTTCCACTCATAACAACTTCAAATAAAATGGTTTGACACACTGTGGTTCCTCTAAATTAACAGTTAAAAGCACATTTTCTATCTAGATTCCATAGGGATACCAGGGCATTTTTTTTTTCATCTTATCTTTCCTGGCTTGGATTCACATGGAGTTGTAGGATGATATTCTAAACCATCACAGAGGGGCTGCCCATTTGGCTGCTGGTGTTGAGTGGTTTGCAGGATAGTATTGGGTGCTTGCCATGTTTGGATTGCAGGCAAATCGAATTGAAGCATTAAAATTCTAGATCTGTATGGGGCCAATAAGCATCTTGGAGACTCCAGAGCCACAAAAAAACTTCTGACCTATTGGCTCCTGGTCTGAAAAAAAGAAGAAAAAGCAGCATTTAATGGAATGATATCTTGAGTATTAGAAGATAATGAATGTGAGAGGGAAGGATAAATGCTAGGCTATGACTATTTTTTTAAAATGTGGATTAAAAGATTTTGGCAACAGAAGGAAGTTTGGGGGTTTTGTTTGTTTTCTTCCTGACAGTGAATACCTGCAGTTCTCGATGGCTGGATCATCATTTAGCAAAAGTAGTCCCTTTTCCACCTCTTTTCCTCCCTTCTTATCAGTTCAGGATTTCTGACCTGTGGTGCAGATTCCAGATGCCAGGAAATTGGGAGGAAGGCAATCAGATGCCTGCTTTGTGCTGATAGATCAGAGACAAGATCCAGTGGAGAACTGGCTGAAGTTTAACAAATCGCTTCTTGGGAGCCTGAGCCAATTACCTGGAATGGGTTTAATGATTAACACTCAAGGTGAGAAATCAGGGAGCATGAATTAGCTTTGGATGTTGGCTTAAAATGCTCTGAAAGAATTGCCAATTTAGCCTCCTTTGTTACAGAAGTTGAAGAAAATGCAGATTTCTTGCATAGAACACAGAGGGTGTTGATTTGAGGTTGATAATATGCCAAGACTGAGTCACAGGAATTCACAATGGAATTAATTTCAGTACAGGTAAAAACTGACCTGAATTCTGAGTTGCTGCTGGACATTTCTTTTCTACTTGAGTGCACCCAGTGATCCAAGGGAGATGATACCAAAACATGATTCACAAATATCTCCTATCTGATGAATGAAATTGAGTATTATGGTGAAATACCCCATTTCCAGCTGAGCAAAGTCAGTTCTTTTCACCTGGATCTTTCAAAACTGAACATCCAGGGTTTTTTACCTGGATGAGATGTGCACTCTCTGGATGTGGCACACTTCCCTGCTTTTATTGTGTTCCCATCATCTCTGGTCTCTAACATTTTCACAAGGACATCAGTGGATATAGGTGGAAAAGTAAAGCACTTGGGTTTAAGTAAAACACTTTACTTGGGCTCCCAGATGCAGTTTGAAGAATTTTTGCTGCCAGATTTAAACTTTCACCCCAGAGCTGTTGTTTTTTAAAACTCAGTGTTCCTAGATAAAGCTGTTGTCATTCCTGCATGATCTTCTGTGCTGCCTCCTTGTTTCTCCAGTGCTGAGTTTTATTTTTAAATGAAAAATAAAATGTATTTTCATTCCTCTCTTGGATTGCAGCTGCTTATAATTCTGTATGTAAAGGAGTACGAGGAGATGTGCCTTTAAAGGAAGGGAAGCTTGTTGTCAGCACAGAAGGTAAAAAAGCAAAGAAAAATGTTACATTCCAAAAGGTCTTTTCATTCTTAAATTGCTCTGCCTGTGATCACCAAGTAGGTATTTTGAATTCCTAAACCAGGAATCTAGATTGATTAAATTCAGTAAAGTGTGACATTGTGATTCATTTAAATTGCTTTTGGTTCTTCCTTATGAAAGAAAAAGGTAGATTTCTATTTACTGTATATTTTATTTTCCCAGGGTAATAAATTCTGTATGTGTATTAAATAGCTAAAACTGAAGTTCACTGATTTCATCCCCCTGTAGCTTCCCGAGAGAGGAGTGGGAGTAGTTTTAGGAAAAGCAGATCTGGAAGTTGGGATTAGCAGCTATTGCAGAGGAGCTCCCTAAAAGAGATGTTCATTGTGAACAGTATGAGGCATCCTGGCAGACTTGGCAGGGGGTTAATTCAAAACACCTGGGCATTATTCCTAGGTTGCTAGTTCCCAAACTTTTTATGAATTTGAGGCCTTTTTGTTAGTTTTGTGATCCAAAATATCAACATAAATACCAGTGGTGAAATTTGCTACATGTGCATCCTCATGCTTTGCAATCATTCCATGTTTTTTATGGAATTTTCTGGCCAGTTTGGGACAGAGCTTCATGGCACTTCAGTTTCAAATAAAAAAAGTTTAGCCTAACAGTGAGATGAAATTTGTTTAATTCCCCCCAGTCCTTTGAGGGAGAAAGATTGTGTGGACTTTGTCCTTTGGGTGTGGTGTAAGTTCAGCCAGTGCTGAGGAATTGCTCGCTTGGGAAGAGTTTCTGTGAGTACAACAATCCCTTCAGTGGTTCCTCTGTTCTTCTTCACCTCAAGACAACCAGCATGAGAGAGTTAAAGTGTTATTTCAAGGGAAAAAAATCAAATTACATTAACCTGAAACAATTAACTCCCAAACTTTCCTAGTGGACTCTTTTCCTGAGCAGCCATGTTCCAGCTCTGTGAGAAACTCCTGCCCTTCTCCTTGCTGTGGCCAGCCCTGCGTGGCTGCCTTGTCACTGGTGCTTGAGGTAATTTGTCCAAAACCCCTTGCAGTCATTAAAAAGACATTGGAAGTGTTGGCAAATGTACAAGTGCATTGTTCCCACAAGTGTGCTGGAGAGAGGAGATTTCCTCAAGAGTCCTTAATCAGGTGCTGGACAATTATGGCTTTAACTCTGCTGATGTTTCTGTGGAACTTTCTGATCCTTTGCACCAGAAATTCCTTCTGCTCTAGGCAAGTGTTTTGTGGAAGGTGCTCTCTTGTTGGTTTAGATCTTGACATCTCTATTTCATTGCTCAGGCATGAAAATCCAGGAAGAAAGGAAAAGTAAGGAATCCTCTGTGCACAGCAGTCCCTGCACATTCTGATGGTAAATTGGAACTATTAGTACTCACAGAATCCTTTTTATTCAATATTCTGCCAGCCCTGTTTTGTTCTTTGAGAGTTTGTTGATGGGATATTTTAAAAATATGTGGAGAACAATATTTGGGTTTGTGTTTTAGACCAATACTTTGGATTTTTAACAGCTTTTTTGTAGAAAGCTGTGCAGGCCTGGTCACGCAGTAATGGTTACTCCATTACATACTGTAGAACTGTAATACTCTGTAAGTTGTGATACACCACCCCTCCAGCTGCATTGTGTTTTATTACTGATCCTCCACCACAGCTCAGAGTCTTGTCTCCTTCTGGGATATTCTGCTACAGGAGTTTATTCAGCTCTCTGGGCATCAGGGTGAAATACTCCGGTGTTGGGACATTACACAAAGTAATGAAAATGAGGTAACACAGTCCTTACCCTCTTCCACAAACTGTGTGGTCCAAACAGGCAAAACAGAAGAATGAAGCAAATCAGCAAGATAAAAAAAATGTTTAAAGTAATAGGGTTTATTGAATAATAGGAGAAGTAACAAACAATTGACATAATCATTGAAAAAGTGATTTTAAAAGAGAGGAAGGAGGGAAAAAAATCCAGCTTGCAATGGACTAAAGGAGAGGAACAGCAAGTTGTGAGGGGATAGAGGCTGTGCAGGATGGAGGAGATGGGGATAGAAAGGAACTTTACCAAAAAAACCTCACCACAAGCACTGCCCCACTAACAGGGCAGCACAGACTTCACCTGTGTTTGCCTGCTGAGCTCCACGGCAGAATTCCTGCTGCATGGCAGAATTCCTGCTGCCTGGCATGTGGTTTGGCTTATTGAGCACTTCAGAGTAATTCAGGGCTGTTCCTTGCAGGCCACCTCATGTGGTAATGGCTTCCTGTGTTTAAAACAAGTTTCCATTGCAGTAAGGCTATTCTAATAGCGCTAGTTTTCTGGAAATAAAAGGAATTAAAAAACAAAAGAAAGTGCTGCACCTGAGGGAGAAGGGTGATGTGTTTTTTAGCTATCTGCTAAGATTGTGTTATAGTAAGATTTGTTAGTGCCCACTGATTTTTAACTTCTCTGTGATTGTGACTTTTTTTTTATCTCTATGTACTGAAAATCAGCAGTTTACTATGATTACTTTGCGCTTTTTCTGTAGTCGGAGTAAAATGACATTTCTCATTTATTTTGTTTCTTGGCTTTCTTTTGTTTAAGGTTGTGCAAGAAAAATATTTTTAACATTGGTCACTGTTCATTTGTTTGTTCTGAAAGGGTGTGTGAAATGAAAAATTGAGACAGAAGTAACCTGTGGAATAAACTACCCTGAAAAACTTTTCCCCTGGAGAAATAGCTTTGAATTTGCAGTGCTGTCTTCTTTTAGCCTTCATTTGGATTTTAACTAGGTGCTTTTTGAACATTTTAATGGCCTTGAAGAGAAATTACTGAAGTCTTAGGGAAAGACAGTTCAAACTCATATATCAGCACTCATAGGGCTGGTTGTAGTCAGTCACTGTCCTGATGCCTCTGGGTAGCTGAGGTGTCTGAAAGGTAAATTGTGGATTGAAAAGAGCTTAAAGGCAGCTGATGCTTTGTTGTCCTGCACAGTTTTCTTGCTGTGCCAGAAGCAACTGAATAACTCACATTGAAACTGGAAAAATGTCTGCACTTTTCTCTTTTTTTTTTGTTTTTTTTTTTCCCCCTTCCAGATTCTAAGGTACAGATTTTTCTTCTTTTGTGGACTGCTTGGAAGAAGGAGTGCCTGACTTGGAAGCCTGCTTTAAAATGCCTTCTGGTTTATGAACTCACATCTTTTTTCCTCCTCCCCAACTTCCCTTCTGTTTTGCAGCCATAGACCTTTTGTATGGGGGTATATACTGCTTTATGTGTCAAGATTACATATACGACAAAGACATGGAACAAATTGCCAAAGAAGAACAACGAAAAGCTTGGAAATTACAAGGTTTGGTTTTCCTGCCTGAATTTCTTGTTTCTGTTTTTAATCATACCTGTCCCTCCCATTTGTTCAGTGGCAAAAAAAAAAAATATAAAAACCACAAAGGGGAAGAAAGAGCTCTTTAGAGAGAGTAGTGCAGGCCATGGGAGAGAGATGTTAGTTCTTGCTTTCCAGGAGTCAGACTGTGAATTTAACACGTGCACCACACCTAATTATAGCAAAATTATTTTCTTTTTTATTGCAAAAAAATGATAGAAATAGCTAATATTAATCCTACAAAACTTGCATAATATGAGAAGTTAGATGTGCATTAGGTAGAGAATGTAACAGTCTGCTCCTTTAGGCTTATTTACGTGCTACAGGCAATAAATCTGTTCCCCTCACATGAAATGCCACCCTTGTGTGTGATTTTTTTTTTTAACTTTTTTTTTTTTTAAATAGATCATGCCAGCTTACTTACACACCTGTGCTTTCATGGTACACGCACAGTATCTATGTAGAAATATTTACACACAAATATATGTACACACATTTGTTTTATTCAGTTTGCTTTCCCTAATTTTTTCTTTTTTAGCCTTCACCCCAACAGTGGTTTCTCACTACCAGTGTACAATGACAGGTAAGAGGCGTGGGCTGGCGACGCACCTCACTAACAAGCGTCCCTTTGCTGATTATCCTGCCATTTTAGACATGAATCACAGTTAAGAATGCCAGTTTGATCGTGCAAATCATTTTCCTCTTGTTTGGATATGTTCCAATGATTGAATAATTGCAGCAGACTTGATTTCATATGCCCTTTCCTTGATAGAATCCCTCCAAGACAAACCTTTTCTATTTTTTTTTGTTTGGTTTGGTTTGGTTTGGTTGTTTTGGTTTTTTTTTGTTTGCAAAGGAGATATCATTTATTCTAAACTGAGTAGTTTGTAAGCATCAGTTTTAAAAACTTGTCATCTTCCATCTCCAGTGGCCTCTGGGGGGTATGTTTTCTTAAAGTGGGGAAGTCTGTATTTGAAGACAGATGACTTCTGTCTAGTAATGTCTCTTCTGGAATCCATGGCATCCTGTTTCAATGTGACAGCCTTGGGCAGGGCTGATATGACTTCAAACCATTCTTAACCTCATTTCCAATTTTAAAAATAGCAGCTAACATCGTATTAACAAGAGCTTTTCTGCTGGCTCAAAAGAGAGCTGCCTTCACTTGGTTCCTACTCCAGATCCCAGTCTGCTTCCTGCTTGTTCCCTGTCTGAGGAAAGGGAGTCACAGGAAAGAAGGATACTGAGTCCTGGAACAAGGAGATACACCTTAAAATGTTTCAGCACAAAGCACTGCTTTTCAAAGCAAGAAAAATGGGAGTATGTTTAAAATCCTTTTATTTAAGCGCTGCACCTGTTCTGGAAGCTCCTTCAGTCTGTGTTTGGGGCACCAGATTAGTCAGCTGCAACAACAGAACAGAGCTTCACTGTGCTGTACAAGAGGAAACTTCTCCCAGCTATAAACCTCCCATTACTTATAAATTTGCAGATTTAAAAAGTGATTTCTTAGTTATGCTGTCCTTACCAATTGATACATTTGTACCTTGTGGACTGAGATGCAGCCACTTCATCCTGCCCTGGACATCAGCCTGCTGTAGTTTGCATTCCAGGGAATTACAGCTACAAGATTGTTCCTCTGGTCATCTGGGAGCACAGAGTTGTTTAGAGGAGGTTGAAGAATCACCCAGAGGAACTGCCAGGCAGGAACCTCTGTACTGATTAACTGACTAATGAATGGCACATTAAATATATATACACAAATGCATGTGTATGAATATGCACATTGCATCTTCCGTCCCTGGAGAACTCATCTGTAGTGACCAGTGAAGACAGAAAATCAAGGAATAGACAACAACACTTTAAATTAATGGAGTCTGCAATGTAGACTTAATTTTTCTTTAAAGTCATGGCATAGGCTCTTTTTGTCTTTTTATTATGAAGCCATGTGTTTCCTCAAAAATTTATCTAAGGAATGAGAAATGTACATGGGAGAAATAATGGAGAATTATGGTTTTTTTCCTTCTCTCTCCACTGTTCCAATCCATGTGCTCCCTCCCTCTTGTTATCTGAAAGATCCCTTCTTGCTCCAAACTGAATGTCAGGAGGAGCACAAACCCCAAACTCAGTGTCTTAGGTTTATATTGCTACCACAGAGTTAATTTACCTCAGATCTTGTTGCCAACTTAAAGAACTTCAGAAGTGAATCCAGCCTGCAGAAACGGATTGGCTCAAAAGCTGAAGTGCAAATGCAGTGTATTTTCAAATTTCTCTCCACAGTGCTTGAAGGATGTTAGTTCATACTTTAATAGATGCTCACATAACAACATGATGCCTGGAGAAAAACAAACTTTAAGAAAACCCCCAAATATAATGAGATTCATTTCATACTCCTGTAGTATTAACTCCCAGTGTGCTGAGTTCCCCAGTCCAGCTGTAGTTCAGGGTTATCTGATGTAACTCTGAACAAGTTGCAACTTGGCCAGTATTTTTTTCCTTTGTTTTGAATATTAATAACAGGGGAGGTGAGAATACAGAGCCCTTCATTTTAATTGATGTCTGAATTTTTGGGAGGGGGAAAAATTGGAATTTGCTGAAGTTTAGCAAAGTAAGCAATGATTGAAAAGTTGTGACTTTTATAAGCTAGAGCCTTCATTGCCTTATCCTTCACTCATCCCTGTGCCCCTGATGAATTCCCTGAGAAATGCCAATTTGAGTATTTCACCCAATAAAATAATTTCTTAAATGGAGATTTCACATGCTGACTTGAATCTCTGGCTGTTTTATAGCAGCATTTTAAAAATGACTAATTTTCACTTCTCTAATACTACTTTCCTTTAATTGTAAATGGTGACCTGTGCATGGTTTGTTTAAGGTAGTTTATCTTGGAGTTTTTGGCATGCTTGTGAGTGTTATTAAACCTTTTTATTAAACTTGTTTCCTTCTTTGTCTTTTGGTAGTTTGTTTGTTGTTTTTAGTTTTTAAACATCAAACCATTCCTAAAAAATGGCTCTGCCCTTCCCAAATTTTCAAGAGTAATATGACCTCAGCATTCCTGCTAAGTTATATAGCTGGAACAGAACACATTTTAATTTCTGTGTCTGACTTAACTTGTGCTTCTTCTAATGAAAGGTTTCTGCAAGAACATTTTCTGTCTGGTTTGCTCTGTTTGTGGCATTAATTGCACATGGTTTTGTTTCCTTTCATTTCTTTTTAATTGAACAAATATTTGATTCACCCAGAATCCCTAAAAATAATCCAGTCTGTCATGTTTAACCTTACTTAGAGTTGCTCTTGTGACATGCTTTGGTGCCCATCCTCTACAGTATTTAAACTATATAATCATATATAGATATATTTAAATATATATGAATAGTGCTGCTGATATACGTGGAGCTATTGCATGCTTAAAGTGTACATGTGTTTCCAGGTATGAATTCTGTTGTGTTTGACTTAAACCAGGATTTAAACATATCCAAGGGGGTATTTTTAAATTACAATCAGGGTTCATCACACTGTGTTTGGCCATGTTTTAACTGCAGTGAACCCAAACACAGGAATTTCCAGCTGCACAATGCAATTGCTGCTAGCAATGTGTTACCAGTGAATTGATAGAAATTCCTAAGGGAGCATTACAAACATGACCATCCAGTCATGACATGACATCCAGTGCCAAACCTGTTGGAAGGCAATGTTCCATCCTCTGAAGTGTCCATCTGTGCACCTCCAAAGGGTCTCTGCAGACGTGCAGTGTGTCCAATGCATTGCAGCTGTGTTATCTCATCAGTCTCAGTCATTCCCTGCCTGTTCTGTTCTGTTCTCCTGGGTGTGTAGCTTGATGCTGAACCTTGCATAAAGGAAAGGGATTCTGGTATTGTTCCTTAAGCTCCTTGCATAATCTGTTGTTGAATCAGATAAAGTGAGAGATGGGGGTATTTGTGTAAATAAGAATTCTCTAGACCTTGAGAATCCAAAAATGAGACCTTCTATTACTAGAACCTGGAGGGTCAGTAGTAACTATGAATTGAACATTTTGGGAGGGTAGCTTCTGACAAGCATAGCCATTTCTGAAAATGAAGATCAAAGAGCTATTAAAATTTAATGGATATTATGCAGAATGTGTAAGCCTCCAGCTATATTTTTCTACTATCCTTTTCATATGTATGATCTATAATTTATTTTCTATAGCAAAGCGTTGCTTCTGCCCCATGCATTCTGTGAAAAATAACTCTTAATTGACTTTAATTCTCAGTTCTAGAATAGACTGCTTGCCATCTTATAATTCTTTATTTTTAATGCTAAGATGCCTTTGTGACTCACAGTAATTGACCTTGCACAGCAATTTCTGTGCTCCTCAGAAAGCTGCAGCAGTACTGAGCTGGTCAGCACGTGAGTCTTCACTGTTGTGTTGTTCTTGTATCAGGTTTACACTGAACACAGCTCTGTGCTGATTTCACATCTGCTCTCCATGCTACTGACCTGACTCATTTCAACTGCACTTCCCTTTGAGCAAAAGAAATTTACTGGAAATGCAGTGTTGGTCTTCAGAGAGAATAACAACAGATTTTAGCTCATGAAGAAGACTAATTTAATATTTGGAGAATTTTGGCTGCTTGGTGGAGGGAGGGTGATGTTTAAACCTACTACTAATTTCATTTTTAGATAACATTAGATATGTCAGTCAAGTGAATGTCAAAAATTAAAACTTGTCTAATCCTGTATTAATGGTATAAGGAGAGGTCATTACATTCTATGTAATGGCATGTCCTAAGACATGTAGTAGCTGTTTAGTATATTGAATTATTAAATTCTGCTGTTCTCTGAAGATTATCTGTCCATTAAGCTGGATCTGTTTAGATTTATTTAATAACTTGTCAAGTTCATCAATGCTGGCTCTGTCATTTAACCTTCTCTGAGCACAAAGAAATGTATTTTTGAGTGCTAGCAAGTTTATTCTTGTGCTGGAATTCCTTTTTATAACTGAAAGGAGGATTATAATCCAAGAAAGGAAAGTTTATTGGCCTAGCTGTTCTTTATAAGTAAAGAAGTACCTTTCTTTTCTTATGTTAGATCTTTGTTGGAAAATTTGGTGACACCTTTCTGAACCATATTTTTTGAGAAGGGGTAAAAAGCCATCAGTGTCCTGAAGTTGTACATAAATTGAATCTAACCTAATGGACAGCATGTTGAAAGTTTTGACTTGAACAGAATTTTTAACCCTTTTACTAAAGAACTTCCTGAAACTTTGTTTTCATCTGCTTAGGCATTGGAGAGAAGTATTCAACATGGGAGCCGACCAAGAGAGAGTTAGAATTGCTACGACACAACCCCAAGCGAAGAAAAATAACCACAAACTGCACCATAGGTGAGTTCCAGAAATCCTTTCTGGAGCCAAACTGTCACTGATCTGTGTATTCAAAATTCTGAGTTGTTTTTCCATAAGTAATTGTAGTGGATTTCTGTAAGCTTTAGAGTAACAAAATTCAGTTTATTTTACATTACCTTTTTCTCTCTGTGCAAGGATATCTGCTTTGCTCACTTCAGGTACTGTTGATGATTGTAACAGCTACAAACCACAAACTTTTTTTCCCTTTTTTTGACAATATGCTTGTAATGAGAAATCACTGATATTCCCTGAACAGAGATCCCGTGCAGGGATGTGAAGGGAAATCCTGTAGCTCGTGTATCCCTAACCAAAGCACTCTACTGGTAAATCTGGTTTAGCAGAGGCAGCACATTCCTGCTTCATGTTTTACACTCTAAATGAGATCTCCTCAATTTCATATGAGCTCTGAAAAGTGGTTTTATTTCTCCAGTGTCAAATAGCACATTTGAAATGCATCTCAAAGGTTTAAGGCTTAAGAGTTCACTGGTCTGGAGCAAAGAATTCTCTGAAATGTGTGCATCTGCTTCTGGCTGGACAGTGTTTGGGTAAAGGTGATAAAAATGTACAGTTCTTCCAATTTTTTCTATGCTATTTTTAGGTTCGGGTAGCAGGGGCTTCAAATTAGCTCCCTGACAAGCTCTAATTAAGATTATTGGGCATTTTCCTACACTGTTAAATACACAGTAACATTTTAATGGTGAAGGTTGGAAATAATGGGTAATGTACAAGGTTGGAGGTGTAGCCATAGACATTGCAAGCAGGAAACTGTTTGAATTCTTTTCCACCAAAGCTCTGTACTGTTTCATGGAACATGTCACGCTTTCAGCACGTTTGCATTTGTCAAAATACACTGAACATACTTTCTAAAGCTTTCTAATGTCGTGTTTTGAATACAGTAAGTCATGTAATCTGAAGTATGTGTATATTTATTTGGAAAAAAATGGCCCTTGAAGCACAGAGTAAGTTGAAAATGTATATAAAATGGTAATTCTAAAGAAAGGACCTATGTTTTTGCAGTCACGGGACAGGGAAGACAGTTGGAAAAACATCTGGACTTTGGAAACTTCAAGCAGCTTAGGAAAAATTAACTAAGCAAAGATTGCTTGCATCATGTTCACATTGGGATTTGTGTTCTGAGAAACTCCAGTGTATTTTGTAAAGAACGTTACAAATCACTAAAGATAATAGAGCTGGGGAGGGGGAAGAAGTTTGATAGAGTTTTGAAGGTTACTGTGACCTTTGTGAAGAATTGAAGCCCATTTCAGTGTTTCTCTTTCCAATCAGAAGGAATGCTCTGCTTGCTCTTGGAGGATTTGAAATCTTTCAGGCTGTTTAAAAAGGCCATGTGTGCTTGTGTGAAATCTCATCCCTGGCTGCCTGGGCGGGGGAGCTCCAGGAACAGGGGACAAGGGAATGACTGATCTCTTCACTTCTGCAGGCCTGCTTTTAAGAGTTTCTCCTACTGAGCCCTGGAGCTGCCTGTGTGCTGAGATTCAGAAAGGAAAGAAAAAACAAATCAAAGCACCCAGGAGACATAATGCAGTTTTGGGCTGCAGTTAAAAGCGGAAGACTTGCTTTCTTTCACAAAAATGCATTGGGGGTTTAGCTCAAGGAAGAAAAGACCTGCCATTGTCCTTGAGCCTTTTCTCTTCACCTAACCTGCTGCTAAATATAAATCTGCTTCAGAGTCTTTTTGCCTTCCCTCCTCTCACTCTGACTTGTGTGTTTGCAATTTCAGATCAGTGAAGAGCCTATTTGCAGACTGAAATGCTGCAGTAGCTGGACATTCTCATTTCTTTCTTTTTCTAATACTCAATTCTTTTGACATCAGGTGTTTTACCAGTCCCATAGCAGATATTAGTCAATGCAGTTTATCCTCTTAGGTAGGTAAATGGCTCAGAGAATAGGCATGATGTCCAGTTTTATTGGTTCTGGAAATGAAAATGATGCTGATAACCATCTCTGATAGGCACTGCACATCTGTTGAGCACTTCTGTTTACACAAGAGTCTGTTAAAACATAACCAGCTGCCTTTTATGCACAAAATGCTCTTTTCAAAGCTGTTTTAAGAGGAAGACCAGGGGGAGATTTGTGGCTTTCTATCCTACCCCCAGAGATCCAGGGATATCACCTGGGTGTGGAACATTTCACTGCTCTGCCATGACCTGGAAGGGTGTTTCAGCATTTGTGTAAGGCAAGTGCATCAGTGTTATAACTAAAATACATGGGACAGCAGGCTGAAACCTGGGCAGGTGTGGCCTTGAAAGGATGTACATGACTTGTATGTGAAGGATTTGCATGTGATTTTGAGCCCTGATAATAAAATACATTCGACTTATTGTTCTCTATATCTAAAACACACTTAGGTGGTACAAAATGTTTGTTGCAGTTGCCTGTCACATCTGGATTATGTGCCTGACACTCATTTAGGTGGGTGTTTACTCTCTGGCTGAACATTCTGGGTACATGAAGGGAATTTTTTTATCCCAGATTTGTAGCAATCTCATGGTGCTTCTCAAAACAGCTGGATGTGTCTGCTGCCTTTTGAGCTGTTTGAACTTTTTACAGCTGCAGGATCTTTTGTCTTTGATCAGCACCATGAATTAAAACTGAAGATTACTCAGACATGAGATGAATATCTTATAATGGAGACTTGAACCGGTAGTTCACTAGAGAAAATAATGTGCAAAACTCACAGCTTTTGAATTTTCTACTTGAGTGACAATTTGAAAGCCATTGGAGAAGGAACTTCTTGTTCACATCCTCAGAAAAATCGAGGAAAAAACTTCACAGAAAACCATAAATTTTCCTTGGTTCTCTAAAATGTTTTAGGTTTCCATCTCATAGATACTTTTACCAGCTAGTAAGAAGATAGTGCAGGTAACTTGACTTGAATCTCTATTTTGCCATTGAGCAAATTGCTCTTGAAATGAGAGCTCACACTGGGCACTGCTGCAGGCTGTGGAAACTGTGCTGATTCTTGTCCTTTGGGATGCACAGGGCTGTTCCCAGTGTTGCACATAAGCACCTTCAAAGTGACTTGGAACACACTGTTAACCAAGTGGAAACCTTGAGTTGTCTTACAGGCAAAAAACCATGATGAGAAATCCTTGCAGTGTGGGTTTTGTGTGGGGCATTGCATGTTCTGGTGTCCTGACTTGACATTTTGGTGGAGCTTCTGTATTTCACGAGATCCAGGAGGAATGTCACGTCCACTCAGACCATGAACGTGCTCTGTGGAAGCAGTGTCAGCTCAGACCTTGTTCCACCTCTGACACTTGCATGCTGATTTTGTTTTTTTATTGTGTTGCCCCAGCTTTTTGCACAGATCAGGCTGAAGGGATGGCACATTGTGGGAACGTAGAAATTCCCCAAGTTGTTTTATGTTGCTCTCAGCAGCAGGACTGAGTTGTGTCCTGGACTGTTCAATCTTCATAGAAATGCCCCTCTTGATTTTGGGTTGAAACTGATGTTTCAAGCATCCCATAAACACAAAAACTTACATGGAAAAATGAGGTAAGACTTAAGACAGCTATTAAATTAGATTCCAGCATTGTAAAAGAAAAAAAAAAAATCTTAATTTTTTTCAATCTCCTCTTGTCTGTAAAGTGGCCTTCCTCTGCAAGGGAGGGAAGGGACAAAGCTCCACATTCACAAGCAAATTATTTCTTAGGGGGGTTGAACTAGAAGTGATACAATATCTTTTGGGAACTATTTTCCAAGCTCATCTTGCCCTGCTGTCATTAATACCCCCAGCAGATCTGTTCTCCTGAGTATATGAAATATTAGCCTGGGATCAGCTGCTCTCTGATTAGCATATGAAGTGACTTTGTGGCTATAGATGGGTGTATTAACAATAGGAAGAATTAGACTCCCAATGCACATGGGCAATTAGCAGGAGCCACTCGGGATTCCCATTTGCAGTGTTGCAAAAAGGCAGAGGGGAGACAAACCTTTCCAGCAGACTGAACAAATCTTCCTGTCCAGGAGTGATGGGATGGAGAGGTGGCAAAACCAAAACTGCCTGGGAGCAGCAGCTGGGTTTTGCTGAGCTGCCTGATGGGCCAAAGAGCAGCACGAGTGCAATAAATATTGCAGCAGAACTCCCGTGTGAAGGTGGCAGGGGAAGAAGAACAGTGACCTGGAAAATATTTCTGGTTCTCTAGACAAGCTACCAGGAGCATTTTTGCCTCTCTGACTTGGAAGTGTTGAAGGCTGCATTAGTACTGGGATTGTTTTTTGGGAATGTGCCAGCGCTCAGGTGCGCTTGTTCTCCTTGGATGGTACTTAAGGTAGCTCAAGTGGAAAAGTGGAATGAAAAATATGGGTTGCTGCAGCACCACATCTTTAGCTGTGGCTTTAAATTTAAATTACTGATTTGTAAGCAGTAATACTTGGATATTTGAAGTTATGACTGCACAAAGTGCATGCTGAATAGAAATCTCTGATTCTTAAATTCTTTAAGATTGCTGTGTGATGAAGGAAAGGAAAACCATCTTTAAGACTACTCAGGTGAATGTTTCCTCTTTGGCTTTATTTGTATTAACTCCATTAATAAAATGGTTTTCTTGATGAAAAATTGTTTCTTAAAAGGTTGGATGGGTAAAATTAAAAAATTATACCTTCATATCAATAGGGAGAGCCCTCTGTTCCTGTTTGTCATGAGCTTAGCATGTCTGACCATTGGATCCAGTTGTGCAATACATTTCTTAGGTCTAAAATTGATAAAGCTGATCCTAAAACTAAATTTTAAAGGCCATCTCCTCTCAAAGCTCCTAGGGAATTCTAAGAAAAATTAGATGGACGTGAGTATTTTAAGAATTCTAAAACACAAGTAGTGATTTACTCTCTGAGGTTCCTTGAGCTGTGCTTTCAGAAAGTCTTGTTAGACTTCCTAAACTTAGCTCTTTATCAATATAAAATAAAAGCTTTTTTCTGCAGAGGGCTTTGTGAGGAGGAATTCCAGATCGGATGCTTCAGTTGCCTTTTTGTGTATTGACTGTCTGGGAACTTGTCACCTGGTTTTCCAAAGCTGGTGCCAGAAAGCAATTTGCAGTAATGTCACTGTGTGTGGTTTATCTGCACAGCAGCTGATTGAGTTATCTGAGATTTAATTGTTCCTGGGTAAGATTAGGCACATCCCAGTTATCAGTAAAGTCCCTGCAGCTTTTTCCTGCTTGGAGAGGGCAAACTTTTGTTGTAGAAACTTCTATTGGACAAAAATCAGTCAGTGTCTGAAGAGTTTACTGATGGACAGCACTTCCTCATAATGCCTCGTTGCCGCCTGGCCAGCTCCAATGAAGAATGAGGATAGTTCTGATTTTGTTACCTCAATATTCTTCTGAATGTTAGACCTCTTTTTGGGAAGATCAGGACCTGATGTCACTCAGTGTACGAGCTGCCCTGCTGATGTTTTCATTTCACATCAACTAAAACCCCTGCAGACTGTACAAAATTAAAACTACTTGTATGTGCAATCAGCAGATTGCAGTTGGGGTTGAATTTTTCTATTATGCTGTCTTGGAAAATTGCCATTCCTATTACTTGCACAGAAAATACTTTAATTTTGTAACTCTAGGTGGCTCTTGGGGAATTGGAGACAAAGGAAGATAACCTGTTTGTGTTTGTGCTGATGCCTGGAGAATGATGCCTGGAGCACAATGGGAAATTCCTTAGAAGACAAGGTTCTTGATCCAGGGCTTGGATCATATTCCAAACTTCTAACTCAAACCTGATTTTCCTGCTCTGGACTTTTTAGAAGTAGATCCATGGTTTTGTTACTGATCCAGACACATTATTTTTAGTTTACAGACAGTGTTTCAGTTTGATTTTCCTGCACTGTGCTCTGCACTTCTTCAGGTGAAACTTCATCATTTAAATCCAGTTGGATAAAAGCACCAAAAAAAGCCCTTCTGTTTTTCCCCTCAGAAATGCTGATTTCAAGTGTAAAATGTTTGCTGACTCAATTATTTGTCTTATCTCCTTCTGTAATTATAGGTAATTTTTTTTTCTTTTGTTGTGGTTTTCTTCACTAAGTCATTACATAACTTCAGTTTACAGTCAAAACAGCAGCCTTCCAATGAAAAATGCCGTTGATGACTTTGTCATCTGTTTGAATGGGTTTTGTGGGAATCTGAATTTTCTTACCAAGGAAAACCCAACAGCAGTATTTAGCCAGAATCTGATTATGGCCCTGTGAATGAGATACCTTATTTACCTGAGGTATTTGTTATTACAGATAAGGAAGTTGAGAATTAGCCCATGGAGCTGCAGTGGTAACAGACAAGTGCCTGTTGTCATGGGCAGAGATGTGTCCTTAGTATGAGAAGGTTCATTTTCTTACCTTTAATAAATCATACAATCGCAGAACAGGTTGGGCTGGGTTGGAAGGGGCCTTAAAGCTCATCCAGTTCTCCCTCCTGCCATGGGCAGAGGCACCTTCCACTGTCCCAGGCTGTGCCAAGCCCTGTCCTGGACACTTCAGGGATGGGACAATCTGAAATAAGCATTGATTTACCACTGTGTTTTCACCTGATTAACTCAGTGTCAGCACAGCAAGTGTGGTGTTTTCAACAAGGCCAATCATCCCCATCTCAGTTTTGTTCTTTTGTGGATTGCTTTTTGGATTATATTTACTGTGACCTTCCATTCTGCTCTTTCCTGTCTGTTCCAGAGTTGGCTTTGTGTGGCCAGAAGGTAGATGCAGTATATACTGAAAGCAGGGATATGCATAAACAGCATGTGGCATGGTTTGTGTGTTGTGGATTGTTGGATGAGCTCTGTGCCAGTTCATCAACAATAATTTGTGCATATTAATATATTTGGATGCGTTTAATTCCATTGGCGCTTAGCCTGCTCCTTAAGTTATTAATTTGTGAAATCTGTTTGGAGGAAGGGTAAAAACTTGTAGGCAGCATATGGTGTGATATTGGGGGGAAAGGACGGCTGCGGGTGTGAATTTTATTTTGTCAGTTTGGTGGGAGTACCTCTTGTTCTTTATGGTGCCATCTGCCCAGGGCTCTGCAAGGCTTGTGCTCCGTGCAGAGCACACAGGAGCTCACTGAGCTTTTAACTCTGGCTGCTTTGGGGGAGGGCAAAGAGAATATCTTATTCTGTGCCACCTTTTGAAGTGTTTTGTTTTGTTTTGTTTGGTATAAAGGGTTTCTTTTGCCAGAGGAAAACACCTTGAAGGGTCTACAGCTTAACTAACTGTTAAAGGCCAGGGTCATAAAGCTCTGGATGCATCATCCAGGCGTTTTCACAAACATAATTCCTGTTCTTTGCCTGCTACTGTTACTTTTTTGATGTCTCCCTGACCTTCCAGCAATTATGAGAATAATTATTTTCGTGCTCTGGTTCTTAGGATTTCAATGTCTTGAACTTACATAAAAGTCTGTGAGACAGGGCAGCTCCTGGTTGCTTTGAGAGCTTCTCCATAGCTTTATTCAACTTCTTTAAATTTGTTCAGCTTTGTATATCTGAGTATACAGCAAGCACCACAGTAAGAGGTCTCTGGGTTCAGTAGTAAACTAAGGCATTTTGTGCAGTGCATACACTTAAATGTGACATTTCATGTTGTTCTTTCTGCTTTCCAGGAATAGGTGCCTTTTTGTTTCTGAAGCTCTTGCTGTGATGTGCTTCCACATCTCTAGTGGAAGGTGTTCCTGCCAGGTTGGAATTAGATCTTTCAGCTCCCTTCCAACCCAAACCATTCCAAGATTCTGTGGTTCTGTCTGTCTCCTCCAGCCAATTGATGTTCATATTTTACAGGGATCAGATAATGCTTTGATATTTGGTAATAAATAAGATTATGTGGTTATTTCCAGTGACATATATGAAAGTTGTTTTCTTCCCTAGTGTGTACATTCCCCAATGTTTCCTCTGTGCTCAGAGAGAGATCCTGACAGAGATTGGATCAGGTTGAAGCACAACAGGCAAAATTTGTTCAATGGCTCTTGATATGCCAGGACAGGAATTCAGAGAAGTTTAGTTCAAGTTCTGCTGCAGAACTTAATATCTTTTTCAGCTTCCTTCATTTCAGCTGAGAGAATCAAGCAGGGAAATGATTGCTGTGGATGATTACCTGCTGTGTAGGTTTCTGGTTTTGAGAACATGCTGCATTGGTTTCTTCCTGACACCTGAGAGAGAAAAACAATTTCACAATACAGATGGTCAATAAAAATGCTGAAATACAGAATTACAGATATAAAAACTGACATTTTCCACAACCTTTAAGAAAAAAAAAAAAAAAGGCCTGTATTTGCTGGGTGCTCCTGGGTCCTCATCTTGTGAGATGATTTACCAAAAGGTTCCAAACTACTCTTGAAAAATGCACAGATCATTTCCTTTAACTCCCCTTTTCCTCTCCCCCACATTTATTTTAAACTTAAGCTTGCTGTGGGAGACAGTAAATTCATATAGAGAAAACCAGTGATAACCCGGTATCTTGGACAAGTTGTCTCCTCCCTCATTTTGGGAGATTTGTAAAGCTGTTGCTGTTTGCAGCATTATATTTATTTTAATGCAGAAGCTCTAGCATTAGGGGAGCTTATGTGTAGGTCTCATTGGATGTGTATCTTCCAAATTAATGTTTTTGCAGTTCTTAAATTTGGACTTACTGTGTTTACAAAGATGAGACTGGAACACTTCAGAATACAAGAGGCATCAGGGAATATTGCAGGATCTCATCACTGAAGAGATTTAAAAACAATTCAGAGAAACATTTGTCAGGAATAATACAGGTACTGTTAATTCTGAATTGTGGTATAGGGACAGATCAGGTGACATCTCCTGAACTTCTACAGCTGTTTCCTGAGATTTTAGTGGAAGATTCAATGCAGTGGCTTGGTAAAATTTCAGTGGCTTGGTAAAAACCCCTCACTTTTTGTTTTGGAAACACGTTTCTTAATTTAAATTCAGAGGGAAGAGATACTTGCAGTCCCTTGTCTTGCTTGAAACAGCTTCTCTATTTACACAGGCCATATGAAAAATTAACCTTACGGGGTTTGTTTGTTTGTATTGCCAGATATTTTAGGAATGCTGACTCATTTTACCAAGCTGAGGGTGTGCACACAGGAGCCAGTTGCCACCAAATCAGGAGGAGGAGAACTTAAAGGACATCAAGTGCTCCTGCCCTGTGTGCTTGGTCTTAATCTGGGCATGCAGCCACTGCAAACTAGTGACAGGCTGTGACCTCAGAGCCCACACTGTCCAAGGAGATCACTTGTGAAGTGCTCTAGGCCTGGAGAAACAGGAATAAAATCAATCCTAACTGTTCAGTACCCTTCCAGAGAATCAGGAGCACAGTGCTGAGCACACACAGCAGCCCCAGGAAATGAAATCACAGGGAGTGTGCCCTAAGGCAAGGAATGAAAACTTTGGGCAGTGGAAAAGCTCCTGTTTTGGCATCATCAGTTTGGGAATTGGCTCAAAGATAGACATGTTGGAAGTAGAGTATAGAGAGTACTTGGTGTGTCTGGCACACTGTGCACACTCAGGAGTCTTTTCTGGCTTGGAGGTTTCATCTGTGCAATAATAATATAAAATGATGCACTTTGTGTTGGATCATACTCTTGGAAACTTGTTTGATGTGTTTGCTCCAAGGATGTCAGTTCCCCTTAGGTTCTTCCAACAATATGTGTCCAAGGAGGATGTGAGGAAAGGCCAAGCTGTTGCTCTGGGGAAGGATCTGTAGTAAAGCCATCTTGGGTAGTCATTGCTTAGAGATGTCATTTTCCTCCTAAATGTGGCAAAGACAACCTTTCTTGAATCTCATCTCCATTTGTTGCTGGTTATTTCTATATCATTGCTAGAAATTCTTTAAATAAGCCACAAACATATACCTCCTGTGCTGATCCCTGGGTCCAGTCTCATGTCAGTGTTATGGAATTGATTTTAATTGAAGGTGCAGCATGATACAGGGACTCCATTGAGCTCTTCCAGGATTGATTTTAAATGTTCTTGATAGCTGCAAACTCAAATTTTCCCACACAGTAGTATGTGTGACACAAAGGTAATGAACTGAAATACCAGACCCAGGCCATCTCTTTTCATTATCCTGTGAATCTTTTTTTGCATTACTAAATGGAGAGAATGATGCATTGAGCCACAAATGCAAAAGCCCATGCACAGAATACCTATGTGGTCTAAAAATAACATTGAGGAGAGTTAGCAGCAGCAGCTGTTACCTGTTCTCCATCCTTGCAGGGCAGGTAATTTTGGTTTCCAGAGCTGTGAGGTCGAGTAGGGATCCAGGACTGAAGGCTGCTCACTGCTCAGCCCGTGGCTTTTAGACACTTCACTGGGAGGGGGTGAGGGGTTTTGGGAGGCACTGCCAGTCCCTGCATCCCCGTTCTGTCACTGTCTGTGTGTCCTGGCTTGCTGTGAGCTGGGTGAAGCTGCTCAGAGACTCCTTGCTGTGTGCAGGGGGTGAGTTCAGCCTTTCTGTGACACCACTGTTGCAGCTGTGATCAGGGCTGAGCTGTGATCTGGCAATGCCCTCACCTTCCCCTCCTGCTCTGTGCTTTGTACCAGGCTGTGCTATCAGCCTGAATGGCTGAGCAGTCTCAGGATGAGGAACAGGGAAGGGCATCAAACATCTCTACTGAGTCAGGTGCACTGGGCTGTCAGAGCTGCATTTGGAACCTCTCCAACAGCTCAGAGTCCCAAACTCCCTCATTGCAATGTTTTCGAACTGAGACAATTATTTTTAATATCTAATTAAATTTTACTTCTTGTGAGCTCAGTCTTTTTTTATTATAGTTCTGGTAGGTCACAGGAGTTAATTACAGTCCTCATTGTAATGGCCTGTAACATGCTTGGAAATTGTCAGCCTGGCTGTTCCTCCACCAACACTATCTGGTTTTAATTAATTAACTCAACCAGTGAATTCTTCAGTTGTTTCTCCTGTCTCAGATATTAATTCCATACAAATTTTTACTCATGTTCTTGACTTTGAATAATTTCTTTTTAAAATGGGTGCTCAGTTCTAGACATCATGTAGCTGAGATTTACCTGTCACCTAAGCAGAATTACCTGCAGATGTTCACATTTTCCTGTTTAGTTCCAAAATGCTGTTTGTAGAAGAGCTACAGCTCAAGATTAAGTTGTGGAAGCTGAGTTACTGTAGCCATTGCTCCTTATTTTGAGTTTGTCCACTTAATTTTTCCTTGTTTCCTACTTCACAATTGTTTTTATTGAATTTAATTGATTTCAGATAGTTTCTCCCCTTTAACAAGTTGCTCTTGAGTTATTGTTTTGTCTTCCAATTACATTTGCACTGTCCTGATGTGGTTTGTCCCTTCTCTAAGTGTATATTATGTGATGTCACTGAAGCTATTGAATAAGAATAGGGAATGCAATCAATTCCCTGTTAGCCAGGAGGGGTGGGGGGCAAACTAAATGCTGGAAAAATATTATTGGTGTTTCAGTAAGTGCTGTTGTTCCCATGTGCTGTGGATGAACCAAGTCCTCTTCATAGGTGTGCTAGAAAATACATTATCCTCTGCTGCTGAACTGCTGCAACTCTCACTGTGCATCTGTCCTGGCAATTTAATGTAGGTGGGTTGTTGCCATTTGAGAACTTTCTTTGGGTTTATGAATATTTTAATGGAGAAAAAGAATAAAAACCTTGACTTATGAATGGCAATTCTAACACAACATAAAGAATAAATCTGGAAAGTTCCTTGGAATGCTGAGGTCACTCCAGAGCTGCCCAGTTGCACACAAATATGCCAGAAATTATCCAAAAAAAGACTAGAAGTTGCCCTGTGAGCCTGAATAAAGCTCTTGAATATGCTTTTAAGCATTGAATTTAAGTCAAAACACATAAGGTGAGATTTTTCTTACAGACTGGGAAATATGAACAGCTGTGTTGCTTTGTTTATTTTGAACCACTCAAAATCTGGAAGGTGTGAAATTAACTCTCTTTTAGCAAAACAAAACCACCCTTGGTCATCCTTAGGGAACAGGGCACATTCCCCTTCTTCCTTTGGGCTCTCACTTGCTGGGTTACAGAGGGAATTGTGTCTGGAGCTCTCCTTTGGGCTGACTGAGCCGGTTTTGCCTCGGGGCAGAGCTGTGGGAACAGTGAAACAGGGCAGTAATGAGGATGAATTCCACCAACTCTGTACAGGAGTGACACACCAAGACTGAGAACTTGGGGGTTTGATGATTCAGCCTTATAAATAATCCTTGTCTTCTGGTGCTGATACATCCAGGGAGGAATAATGACTATATTGTTTTTTTCTCCACAGTTAATGATTTTGCAATACATGTGCCACTCATGGCATATTCTTCTTCTCTCCAGTGTAGCAGCTTCTGTAGTTGGACTCCAGGGTTCTCAACTGGAAACAAACTCATGGACAGTTTCCTTTTGTGCACATAAGCAAATTTTTTGCTATTGAGCAATCTGTTACTTCAATAGAATGGAAAAAATGCAGTGATCCAGAATCCTTTAGCTGGAAATGGGAAAGTTAAAAGATGGGATTTCATTTAAAATTCAAATATTTCTTTTTCCTGTGATGACTTTTTTTTCATTCCAGAAGGCCTTTTCTGATTTATTTGCCTTTCTGTGTAGGAATGGCTAAACTTGGAGGTTTTGGTGCAGTGCACAATGCAGTGTATCTAAAATAGTTCGATAATTTACTTTCTCTCTGTTTACAGGAGTATTCTTCACAGTTTTATGCTGACTGCTTCTGGACTCTTCTGTATTATCAGGGCTTTTAGGTGAAGGGACTGGTTTTTATTTGAGTCCTGTCAGTGACAAATGAAAACACTTATTTATAGTTAAAACAGGAAGAAGAAACCCAAATTTTTATAACAATATTATTTAAATACAATATCCTCTGTCATCCCCTCAGCCTCCCAAAACTGCAGGATTCAACATGGCCTTTGAATCTTGGTGTGCACACACATGTATAGGATATTCAAGAGATATTTTTAGATAATGGAGTGATACAGTGAATATTCATGTATAGACTATAATATATATGTATTGCAGATCTCATTTTCTAAATTAAGATGTACTGCTCTAGAACTCTGTGATTTGAAAGGCCTAGCTTAAAATCTGGGTAGAGCAGAGGAGTGAGTGGAGCTCTGCAGGTTGTGCCTGCTGGGGATGGAATAGCTCAGGGATGGGAGGTGGGTGCTGCTGGTACAGCTCAGGGAAGGTGATTGGAAAATTCCCTTTGGAATTTACAGTGATTCAAACTGAGCAGGGACTGACCTGGCAGCTCTGAAGAAGAGGAGGCAAGTCAGAAAAATAAAAAAAAGGGAGCATGAGCCTGTTTTCACCTGGTTCAGCAGTAACCCAGCAAGGAATGATTATTGCCCTGAGTGTTCATCTTCACTTCTTTGATCTGTCATGTAATCCCTTGCTTGGTGTTGCTGTCACAACTGCTCTGTTGTAAAAAAGATCTACTGATGAACCAATGTGAATTAATGAATCACATATTCTCTCCTTCTGCTCCCTCCCAAGATATCTTTTTTCTTTCAGGGTAGATTGCATGTTCTGTGTGAACTGGAAGTAGTTGAATTGTTCAATTAGTTTTTAAGATCACATGGTTGAAGTTGCTTCATTTAGTTTTGCTGTGGCAAAGTTCCTGTTGCCTTTTCTTAAGCAGTTATCAAAACAATTTAATAGCCAGATGTGTTATTGGTAAGCTTGTAAAAAATATTCTCTAAAAACCTCTGAAGAAAAAATTCTAATTCATTTGACTCAGTGTTCCTGCTTCTGTAGTTACTGTGGGTTTCAGGCCCTGAGAAAGGATGCTTAGCTGAAGTATTGTGGAATAAATTCCCAAAACTGCATGGTTGGGGTTTTTTGATAACTCACGTGATCATCAGTGTCATACAATGTGATGAGTTTTCCTGTGTAGACTTGTAATTTCACATATCTGTATACTGCTGCTTTCTGAAAAGAGTATTTTTGTATTAACATTTCAAAAGGGATTCTCTTTGGAAAATAATTGCTGTCACTAACCCCGTCAGCAAAACTGCTGCTCCTGGCGTGCAGGTGGAACAGCAGCTCTGGGTCTGACTGGGCCAGTGTTTGTGGCAGCTCCATTCAGGTCATGTGTGATATGTTCTACACCTGAAACTTGGGAGCTGAGAGAGAATTTGGGTGTAATTTTAGGTGCCAGGGCAGTCTTCTCTTGAAATACTCTCAAAAACATGCTCTTAAATGTTGTTGCCAATTCCTGTTGGATGAACATGGGATAAAGATCCAAAATTATTCTAGAAATCTTCACTGCTGTGCTACACGATGTTTGTTTCCAAGTGTGATGTTGAACTGTCTTTAAATATTTCAGTGAGCTGTTCCTCAGCTTGCACTGACTTATGACACTGTCTGGTGGAGCTGCAGGGAAGCACCAACACCAGATGGGTGACTGGGGTAGGGGACAAAGATTGCTCTAAGGTGTTGCCAACCTGTGCTTCATGTGCATCTGAATGATCTCCTGGTTGTCTCACCAAGATGCTTTGTCCAGTGACTGCTGCTCTTCCTTCCAGAACCTTCATTCCACTAAATCCCACGTGTCTGCATGGGAAGATTTGTTCAGACTGGTCTGTTTGCTGTCTTTCCAGTCCCAGCCTGAAGCCTGAGTTTAGAGGCAAACAGAACCTCCTCCAAGAGGGCAAGATTGGGTTTTCTGTATTTTGTATTCATGTGTGGTCCTCTCATTTCCCTGCTTCCCCACCTCTAATAGCTGTAAAGTTGCATTTCATGGAGAAGTGGAATTTCCTTATCTTGTCTTGGATTTTTCATCTCCCCTGTGTGGGTGGACTGGCAGAACCAGAGCTCTGGATCTCAAGTGCTGTTGCCCAGTGTTGCAGATCTATTGCTTTGAGCATTGGAAGAACTGAACCTGTTCCTGGAGGAAGATGGAAGAACTGAAGCTGACAAAGGTAAGCCAGCCAGAACCGAGTCTTGAGACCAAATGTACCAAGAGTTTCCCAGATTGGTTTCCCTGTGCTCAAGGCATTGCAAAAGTAGATTTCTTGCCTTTGCTTATGCCCTGCCTTGCCCAGCTTTTGGCAGAATGAGAATAGAGTCTGTATTCCATACATGATGATGGAAGGATATTTCCTTCTTTTATCATTATACCATATATGACAGTTTTGCCTTGACAGCATGTTAATTTATCCCAATATTTACAATTGTATCAGCAAGGTTCAGAGCTAGAACTGCTTTTCCTGTGAAGTACATTTATCACAACAGCACACATCCATGTGTAGAAAATATTAAGTGTCTCACAGGTTGCCCTTGCTCATTTCAGAAGCAATTCATAAGAAACTAAAATAAAGACAGTGCTATGAAGCAGAGCAGAAGTGTGTGAAGTACCAGAACTTTATTACTAGTCGAGGTTGCAGCCTGCTGGCACTCCTTAGACTCTGACTCTGTGCTCTCATTAGAGCCTGGTGGAGACCACTGCTGGTGCTCCAGCAGAAAGGAGCTGCTGCATGTGAGGTTTTGGCACGTTATTTTCCTGTTAATTTATGACCCACATGTTGCAATGCTTGGCTGTTCCAGCAAAACCTTGCCAGGCTTTATTAAAGGGGAGGGAAGAATAGGTGTGGCAGGCACAAAGCTTTTACATTCTCAGTGTGTTACTGACCACAGTGCTGTTCAGCCTTTAATTTTTAGCTGATTTTCTTTCCAACAAAACTCATTATTCCCCATAAAAGCTAAGCACAAGAGGATGTGTTGTTCTGAGTTCTGTCAGTTCTTGAGTTCACCTACATCAAGTTCTGATGTTTTTCAATGTGCTGCAATTACTTGTGCAGTACCTGAGCTGTAGTTGCTCATACCTGTTTCATTTCAAACACCAGTTTGAGACTGTGCAGCAGCTGCAGTCATTGCTCCCACAAGGATAAGATTGATGTGTGCTCCTTCCCTTTTTTCCATTTTCAGCTGAGTAAGTTCTCATGTTTTGCTACAAATCACCATTTTCTGATTTTTATTGGGGTTTGGAGTATTCACATTTCAGCCTTGTCTGTTTTGCAGGTTGCTTTGTCTGGGTTCATTCAAGTGAAGTCCCAGCACATGAATCACTCCATTTAGATCCATGAAAAACTGACACCAAAGACCAAGCAAGCAGAGTAAAGCAAGAGCCTCCTGAGTTTGATGCCTGTAACTGTCTCCTGGTGGCAACTCTGAGGAAGATTTGATTCTTGTGGTCACAGGGAAAGACAGTCCAGCCACAGGCATGTAAAAAATGGTGCTTAATAAATGATTCCAAAAAGCTGCCTTTATGTGTTTGCTTTTGTGACTGCTCTATTAGACACCAAAAAGCACTAGGGGGAATCTCTCTAGATTTACTACTAGTTTTCCTCTAGTTTTCTGTGCTGAACAGGCTGGCTTTGAAATATGGTGCTAACCAGAGGGAGAAATAGGGAGAGATTCTTCTGCTCAAAATACCCTGCATGTCAGGGAGCCTTTCAGCCTCCTGTGAGCACAGCCTGTGATTTAAATAAACCCAGTCAATTTTAAATGGCAGAAAAGGAGGGGAGAGGTAAGCAAGAGGTACCAAAACGTTTCTCCACTTGCACAGCACGAAGCCCCTCCTGTTGTGACATTGTTTGCAGAGAGGCAGACTGGGAATTGAGATAGGATTGTGGACCAAGCTGAAGCACCACACAGTATTTCAAGCTGCTCCAACAAATTAACTATTTAACACTCTGCTAATGTTGTGCACACACTTACTGCCTCCCGGCATGAAAATCAAGCAAATAATTGCAACAAGCTTCTGCCCAGTAGAAGTCACTGTACTTTAATGAGAGACTTTGTCCTGTGAGTAAACAGAAGAAGCTGTTGGAAGCAGGTTGATGTTGCTTTAGATAAACAGGAAAAAAACTGAGGAGTGCAGTGTGTTGGTGCCTCCAGCTCCGGGTGCAGTTAAGCCGCTGTGGTGCCGGCTCTCCTCGGTTCCATAGCAACTGGACCACACCTCCTGGAGCTGCAGGATGCTAAAGAGCCCTTGGAGCACTATCTGCTGTACTGCACGGGAACTGCAGCACTTGTGATTACCACAGCACTGCCAGCTCAAAGGGTTTGTTCGTCCCGTGGAATGACAAGGAAATTCTTCATTCTCTGTTCAGTAATCCTGCGTTTTCTTTCAATGTTTCTCTAGTAATCCTATTTTTATTGCAGAAGAGGACTATGTTGATTTTAAATCAATACCAGAGTAGTATCTGTCGGTGCATTTTATCTCGTTTCAAAGTAAGTTGTTGATTAAAAAAAAAGCACTCTTGGCCACCTGATGTTCTTCTTGTTTAGTGCTCCTGTATGGTGGTATTATGTTAACATTTTTTGGAAGAATACTCAAGGATTTGAGCATGTTTTTCTTCTCACTTAGACTTTGCAAATGACTGAAAAGCTTTCCCCACTCCTAACCTCTCTTCTGTTGTGCAACAAAAGAGCTTTCCTTTAAGCATCTTGGTTTCCAAGCACAAGGAATCGTCTCTGGGCATTACTGAACGTTTGACTTAAGGTGTGATGAATCCTCTTATGCCAAGTTGAATTTTTTGATGTATGCTGTAGATTAATGTTTAATTTACCTAAAGCAAGCGTGGAATTAATGTTGTTCAGATTTCCTTTTTTAAAGTTGTTCTGTTCAGATCTTGGGTTTTATACAAAATCTTCTAAGTCTGCATTGGATATCACTGCCTGACTTGGTTTGTCAGGGCTGTTTCCTTTGCTGCCTATCTTAGAAAGATGATGATTATAACAGTACCAAAACCTTATTCTGGCTTCATGACCTGCATGGGGGAAAGCTTTTTAAACAACCTGAAAACTTACTCACTGATTTCTTTAAATGTATTGGTTTTTTACTGTACTCACTTAGCAGTTGTTGTCATTGTACTTTGGTATCGGTCTTGGGGAGGGACATGTTTTGGTGATATGTGGCACAACAGCCTTTGCAAAATAATGGTATTGGTGTTGCTGAATTTTTAGTTTTCCTTATTTTTTAGAATTTTAAGAAGTCCTAGTGTAGTTCAGAAAGCTTCTACAGCTTCTTCTGACTTGAGTACAAAAATGCCAATAGCCTCCCTAAACCAGAATAAAACTGTATTTGGAGCTGTGCATGTCATCCAGTAAATCCATGGCAATATTGTGAAAATATATAAAAATGCAAATCTACCACTTTTTAAACTTGCTAATGCTTATGCATCCCCTCCCCCTTTCTGTCTTTATAGGTCTACGAGGGCTAATCAATCTTGGGAACACATGTTTTATGAACTGTATTGTCCAGGCACTTACCCACACTCCACTGCTGCGAGATTTCTTCCTCTCCGACAGGCACAAATGTGAAATGCAAAGCCCCAGCTCATGTCTGGTCTGTGAAATGTCTACTCTCTTTCAGGAGGTGAGTGCTGTTTTGCCACAAAGCATCACCTTGTTACAGATGCTGTTTCTTACCCCAAAAGGAATTGTGTTCCATTTGCAAATATAAAGGGAGTGCAAGTCATGTTTCCTCTCAAAATGTAGTAAAACAGAGCAGTAAAGATTGAGACCTTGCTGTCAGAAATACCCAGCTGCTGAAAAGAAAACTGATGGCTTTTAAATCCCATTCTGAAGTCACCTTTGTTTAGGCAAAGCTGGTATTGGAAATAATTACAGTGCTGCCTGTTCTTCTGAGACTGATCTGGGAGTCCTTGGTTTTAAAGCTGAACGTGTGCTTTAATTAAAGGTGCAAGTTGTAACTGGAAAATATGTCATGAGCTCTTTGGGTGATAATGGGAGTGAGAATAAAGCAGTAGTATACATCCTTGTGGTTTAAGGTGCTGGATTATGTAGGTCTGTATGAATATTTTAAACATCTCAATTCAGTGCTTGTTCACTGGCAGAAACATCTTTTCTGTGCAAACCCAGTAAGGGCCAGGGAGGAGGATAAAGAGAAGTGAATGTGTTGCTACAGTTTGTGTCTTTCCTGTACAAGCTGCACTTCTTTCCCTTTCCCACTCAGGAAATTTGCTTTGCAGTGTGTCTTTACTGTAGGTCTGGTCTGTGCTGTGTGAGACAGGCACAGGCTTTTCCTTAATAAATAGTCAAAGAGCTTTATTACCTGTCTGGAAGGATTGTGGGTGGACATGGGCTCCTAGTTTTAAGATGTCTTTCAAAACAAACCCAGTTCTGTGCCTTTCCCTCTGTAGTAGATGTGCCTTCTTGGTAAGTAAAGTAAAACCAACCAAAAAACCAGAAAGAGCTGTAGTGTACATGTTATCATGGAGCATTTAAAATTGCTGGAGATGTCTGTACACAGAGCAGGTTTTCTGTGGATGGGCTGTCATGGAAGTTCATTCTGACAGGGGCCAACCTAAAATAGCTTTGCCTTTATCTTCTGATTTTCAATTTGATTTTCCTCCTGTGCCTTTTTCACCAGAGATGATTCTTTTTGGTCACTGCAGGTGAGTTAAACACATATAGAAAAAGGTAAAGCCCCTTTAGTTGTCCCAGTACAAAATTGTTTTCTGCTCATACTCAAAACTTCTGAGGATTTGCCACATTTCATGTTGCTTATCAACCATTAGCTTTATGTTACATTTCTTCTTTTTTATTCTAGTTTTCAGTTACTCCTGAGTCTCTCAGGAAAGGAGGTAAAAACAAAAGGCTGGCAGACCAATAGGTAGCAGCTGTAGGATTATTGAAACCAGATGTGCAGTTAAGTGGGGAAATACCACAATGCCTAGATAAAAAAAATCACCCATGGAATAGAAATACCAGTTTCTGTACATTGTTAATACAGAAACCTATTTGCTTGTTTAAAAACAAGGAACTGTTATATTCTTGATATCTTTTCATCAAACAGTGATATAAAGTCTCATGCTGATGAACATCACCAGACTCTATTTACACATGCTTTTTTTTTTTTAAATCCCTTGGGAAAGGGGAAATGAGTGTTACATTACAGATCGAGAGGCTGCAGGAAAGATCAAGACTTTAGGTAATGATTTTTGCTTCCATTTTTGTATGTGGAGCCCTGTTGATGGCTCAGGGTGCCTTTTGCTCTGCTCTGAGCATGGAACAAAGAACAGGCTGTTATCCAAAAGGGGTCTTAAAGGCAGCATTTGTTTTAGTTTCAATTGTAACACAACTTTGAGAAGCTCAGCCTTCGTTTTCAAATCAAAATTCATGCCTACACTTGCATTAGTTCTGTTAATTAAAGGTTCTGCAACATGAGGGTGTACGGATGAGGGAGCCATAACTGTGACACCAGACTGCAGACAGCAATAGTCCCTGTCCTTATTTCACATTAAATACTGCAGCCATGTGCTGTGGGAGGACATAAAAAGTGACTCAACCTCCTTGAAGTAAAACTGGAGCTTAATCCTCCTAAGCAAAGCTGTTGGGTCTGTAACCAACTCAGTATATTTTAACTCAAAAGCAATAAATACCTTGTTCTGCTTATGGATCTGTCAGCACCCATTGTACAGTTCTGTTCTCAGTGAGTTTTAATTTCTCTGCATTCAGAATTAAAAGGAAAATCTTGCATTTTTTTCGAGCAGATTGATTAAGTTTCATGTCCCAGCTCTATGCAGTGATTGTAATGAAGATTTCTGTCCCTGCCTTTGCAGTGCTGAGGTCTGGGTGAAGGAAGGCAAACCAGGAGATCTCAGTGCTCTGGTTAAGAATTCCTTTGTAATTGAATTACCAGGGAAACTTTGATTCAGGTTCTGTCTTGTTTCTACACAGCTTTCCCACCGGGATTAACTGGTGTGGTTATCCCAAAGCATTTTACCCAGGGACAAACAATCAGGACAAGGGTTAACTTCATCTCCCCTCCACCCTTCTTTTCTGAAGGTGTGATCTTAGGCAAAAGGAATGCCAGGGGATCTGCTGAGTGCCTGAGTGGGAGCTCTCCAGGAGAAAAAGCAGACTGTTTTGAACATTAAATAAAACTTACTGTATATCTAAATAAGCAAGTTTTGCTCTTTTGCCTCTTAAACAGAAGTTACCCATCTCACTTCATTTCTTTTTTTGTTTAAGATCATGTAGTTACATAGCTTGAGTGATTTCTCTGTGATAAATAGGAAGCTACAAAGTTCTTCCACCTCGAAGTAGGCTGGTGGTGAGTAATGACTATCAGATGGTTCTCAGGACTGAGGTGGTTTTTTTCCTGGGCGCTTTTCTGGCAGACACACCAAGCACTGAGCTCTGTTTGTTTTAAAAATATCTCACTGCATCAATTAACATTCTCATTTGTGCTACATGAAACTTATTTCTCAATAGAATCATGTCCTGACTTACACTGCATAAGAAAAGGAATGAAAAGGGTTTGGGAGTGACAGATAGTGGTGAAGCTGGATGGGGAGAAGAAAGAGCACACACAATCCATTCATTGAGCCTTTTGGCTGGAAGGGTTGCTGCACTCCTTTTTACCTGCTGGTGTTCGTGTTGTAGTTTTGCTTCACCAATGGAAATGAATTTCAGGATGGTCCACACCTGAGGTTTATTTAAATCCTCCCCAGAATGCCACTCAGGAAGGTAGGATTAGATCTGTGACTGGAGTAGGAAGAATACCTGGGAGTAGAGCAGAATGCAGTGCATTCACTCAGAGATGGAAGGAACAAAACCTTGCTTTTTGCCATCATTACTCATCCTCACAAGCCTATCACAGTGCACAGCACAAGCATGGCAGGAGTTGAGAAGTGAAGACAAAGAAGGAAAAAGAGGAGATGATTTATGGCTGTGATATCTGAAGATGCTACTGTTAAAATAACTTCTGCATAAAATAAGTTGAAACAAAGGTACAGGAGGGGGAATAAATGTAGTTAAAGCTTTTTATACAGACAGAAGCCTTGCATGTAGTCATGGAAAATACAGAGTTTGTGCTGATTTGATAAAACCTTTTCCCTGACATAAGTGTAGAATGTACAAATTTCCTGCAAGCAAAATATATTTTGTGATTCTTTGAACCATTGCTCTTTGGGAAACCTCCAGAAGGTGTTTTCTTGCATGTGTTCCATGTGCTGCCCACTCCTTTCATCCATTGTAAATTGCCAGAACAGTGAAAGTCTTTACTGAGAACCAGTTTCCAAGAGGAGTTTTTGACTTCACAAATTTGACTTGAACCTGGTACAGGATTTCTGCCTATAAACTCGTAATTACAAAGCTCAGGGACTGTTTAGTGAATACCTGTGCAGGATAAATCCAATTTATCTGTTTATTCACATAATTGAGAAACTTCTGTGCATGTTTTTGGTAGGAGGAGGAGAAAGAAGTGCAGATGTGTAGTACGGTGGGGTCTTGTTTTGTTTTAAAACCTCACTGGTGTCTGTGTATTTTTGGTAACAATAATGCAAATTACAAAGCCTATCGTTTTCTAAATCCCCCACAGATTCTTTCTAGAATGCAACAGCAAGTGTTTTAAGTGGAAAAACAAAATTACTTTTACTTGGGCTGTGTGTAAGAATGGAGGCTTTGAATCCTGGTTGGTTTGTTCCTTTCTCCCCCCCTCCTTTTTTTTTTCCTGGAATAGCAATTAAGAAGTGTATTACCCAGCACTTTGAAATTGCTCAAACTAGTTCTCTCCAATATAAACAACTGATACTGCTGAATTTAAAACAAATTTAAGCCAAAAGAAAAGTTTAAATTATGTTTGGAACAGTTGTGCCATTGAAGTGTTTTAGAGGTGACTTGCAAATACCTCATTGTTTACATTTGCACACTTCAGTGAAAAGGTTGGAATAAAATTTTACATGGAGTCTTTTCCTTTTTTGTGGATTGGAACAGCCCTGATAGGCTGCTCTTCCCAGCAGCAAGGAAATGACAGAGATGGGATGGATGTTTTATACATTCCAGTCAAAATATTGTTATTGAATGTACTCAGATTCTTTGTTTTATTTAATATTTATTCGAGCAGTGAAGCTTTTCCCCCACCCCACATTCTTACCAAGCAGGTTTCTAATTTTTTGTGTGATAATAGTTAATAATTTGTTAAAGCTTCATGTCAGATCCTTCTCATCCTACTGAGGCAGCAGAGAATGTAAAATCTGCTGGCAGGTCTTGTGTCTGCAGTGGAGTAATTACATGGAGTGCTGCTGGTTAAAATGACCAGAGAGCTCTGGGACTAATTGTAAGGAGTGACAGAACAGGGAAGTTTTATTGCTGCAGTTCCCTGAATTATGTTGAGCAGCAGCTGCATCAGCAGATTTCAATTACCACACTCCTGCTCCAGTCCCTCAGTGTCATCCTTGTTGGCATCAGAGTTAACTATTGATCTTTGTATTTATAGGAGCATTTTGTGGTGTTTGGCTGCAGAGGTGCAGCTTCTTGTTTGGGAAGAGCAGAGCTTGTGAGGAAGAAAATGTCTGTGGGAGGAAATACACTAAAATCATGTAGAAAACCCTACTAGATGAAGATGGTGCTGCCTTTTGACAACCTGTCCCTTAAAATACAGTGTTTTCTCTTGTAGCACAAGGCTTGGACTTAAAACAAAATACTCAGGGACTGTGCAGGGAGAAACTCAGGGCTGGGGAAGGAAGCTCACTTTTCCAATAAGAATGAGAATTATATATTGCTGGGGGTTTAAATCTTGATTTTTTTCTGTGTATTTGCCATTTACTGTCCTCTGTGAGAAGAGTAACTGAAAAGAAAGCACCATGGATTTGATATGATCTTGGGAAAACAGAATTGTGGTGTTGCAGGCAGCATTCACTGGCAGATAGCTTTGCTGATGGTGAGGGAAGGCAAAAAGTCTCACAAATGTTCACTTATTAAAAATAAAATGTTCCTCTGTCAACTGAATAAACTCTTCTGGGCCTTTTCTGATTCCTGCAGGGACACCACAAGCATCCCTGCTTTGCTTTAGGAACTGCTGTCACTGTGCAGGGATAAAGGAAGGGCTGAACCTCAACGCAGGGAAACAGACCCTTAGCATAGGTGTTTTTTGGTGGGTTTTTTTGGGGTGGGTGGGTTGGTTGGGGTTTTTTTTTTGTTTGTTTGTTTGGGTGTTTTCAAGTGGGACCTGGGTGGTTTTTAATTTTAAAAAGTTTCTGTGAGCAGTGTCCTCCTGGCCTGTGCTGATTTCCCTCCCCAGCTGTGTCACCCCCCAGCAGCAGCAGTGTTTCACATCAGGCTGTGCTGACTGAATAATTCATCTGTGCACTCTCTAATGTGCTTTTGGCAAAATCACCTGGGGCAGTTCAAGTCACTCCAGAGCCAGCTCATCAGATTCTGACTGAAGCAGATGAAGGAGCAGATGCAGGAGCTGGTCCAGCACCAGATTCCCAGGCAGGGACACCCTGCTGGAGCAGTGATGGCAGCTGCCTTTGGGGATCACTGACTGAATGGAGACCTTCAGCTCTGCAAACAGCTGGCTCAATAAAGTTGTTTCTAAAGCCTTTTACAGTGAAAGGCCAGTACTGGCATGAGGCTGCTGCCCTGCTTGGAAATATTTCCATAAAATTGGAGTGTGCACAGCGTTTGGATGCAGAGTTGCCGTGGGTCAGGGGTTTGCTGGCAGTCAGAATCTAATATTCTCATCTTCAGTGTTTGTTCTGAAATGGGGGGTGCATTTCATTCACATGATTTGTGAATGAAATTGCTGATCCTTTTCAAATGCAGGATCTTTTCCTTTCTTTCTTCCCCAGGCTATTTTAATAAATCCAGTGGTATCAGTAAGCAAATTGTGAGTGATGCTTGTGTCTGTCTACCCCACTCCCTTCACCCCCACATTTTTTCAGGCTAATCCATCACAGATTGATGGAATTTCAGGGGAGAAAACAGAACTGCTCCAGTAGTCTGTGACAAAAGCTGTCTCTCTCCTTTATTATTAAGGCCATCAGAATGAACCAGTTTAAATTGATTTGACTAATTGCGCTCATTTAACTTTTGAATAACGAAATACAGAGGCTGTGCAAGTTGTTAACAGTCATGTCCTTCTGTTTGCTTTGAGCAGTTTTACTCTGGGCACCGATCTCCTCACATTCCATATAGGTTATTGCACCTGGTATGGACTCACGCACGGCATTTAGCAGGGTACGAGCAACAAGATGCACACGAGTTCCTCATTGCTGCATTAGATGTGCTACACAGACACTGCAAAGGTAAGGCTTGTCCTGAGGCTCCAGTCCACAAGGATTATTGCATCCAGAGGAGGTAGAAACACGTCTAGTGCCAGTACAGACAGCACTCTTAGCAAATTCCTTTAAAAATGTTTGGTAGAGTTAAAATATTTATAAATAAATAAAGTGTTCCCACTGTCAAAAAGTACCAAGAGTTAGAAGCAGACAAGCCTGTACATTGGTTTGAATCACCATCATGATGTTCTCTTATTGGTTGTGAGTCATTGTCTTTTCTTTTAAATTGCCATTTTAATTCTATTTATACTTGAAGTAGTTAGAACTCTTACTCAGTGTGTCGTGGGACTGATGAAAATAACAGGAGAGAGGTTGTGTCTTAATACTGTTATTCTACTGTATTTCTAATACCAAATTGCTTACAGAAATATGAATAAGGGTGGTGGCTTTGGTATCTTGTTTTATTAGTCTGTATAGAACAATATGTAATTGTACAATACAATAAAAATATTCAATGCCATGCTTTTTGATACCAAGTATCTAAGTCTTGAATTTGTATTAAATGAAATGATGTGTTTTCTTAGCTGAAGTCAAGCTGAACTGAAAATTTCCCTATCTGCCAATGTTTGCTCTAGCTTGATTCACTTACTGCAGCAGTGAAATTTTTACTCTTCCTCCAAGGAAAAAGTAGTAGGGTTGATACTAACAGAACAAACAAAAAGTTCATGGTTATCAAAAAGAGGATTTAAGCACTCAACTTTACTCAAATGCTCTTAGGAAAAGCACTTAGGGTTTAGTTTTTTGGCTTATCAGAGGACTATCAAAGGGAAGGCTGCTGCTGCTTCTCTGAACCATTACTTTTATCTCTGAGGTGGCCCTGCATGGCAAGGGCTTGTTCACATCCATAATTGGTGCTTCCTAAAGAATCTTCTCCAAAAGTATTGCTAAGGACAGGAGGACACAGAGCAGTGCCTCTGCAGTTATTAATATCTGTCATTTGACAGCCACTCACTGGATTTCAATAATCCAAATTAAACTGGTGTGGAAGTCCAGTATGGAGCAAAATCTACCCAAATATTGACTTCTCATTTCTTAATACTGAATAAATTCAGCTGCAAACAGAAGCACTTCTTTATTCCTGTGAAATTTCTGAATCATTGATCTAACAAATCTTGAAGCTTTTTTCATCATTTCTGATATATATGATAATCTCATATTTCTTTTACACATCCTCATTAATTAATGAAGTAGTATTTGTGTCTCAGAATTGTAAAGATAAAAACTTGCAACTATATAGGTCCCTGAGCTCTTCTCAAACTGATTAAGGATCTGAAAAGACTTTAGAAAAAAATGTGGTTTGACTTTAAATGAAGAATCTCTCTGACATATCTTCCTTGACATCTCTGCAGCCAGCTTTTCAAATTTCTGTTTCTGAAGAAGTAGAGAGGCTTTTTATTAAATCATAGTAAATAATCTATACCACATCAAGGTAATTTAAAAGAAGTGGTTGAGCAGTTGTGTGGGAACCAAACATGTTAATCTAATCCAGAATTTCAGGTATAGTCATGCAAAACCACATTTAGAATGAACTAGTTTTCAATATAATGAGAATTTTTTCCCACTTGTGTATCCACACAGACACACTTGCATGTGAAGTGTGCAGATGTAAAAATATTATTACTAATAGTGAGAATACGTCCTAGAGCTACAATAAGCAAATAATACCTCCCCTGCCAACATAAAATATTTACTTTAATGAATGAAAAAAGCTTTTAAAGCTTCCAGTCAATAGTAATGAAATTTTACAATTAACACACAGTGAAATAAAATAAAGTAATGGGGGAAATTTTGCTCTAGTTTTTGGACATTATTCATGATCACTAAAGCTTCAGGCACCAAAGTAAATGAAATTGTTCCTTATGTATAAATATCCAGTGATGTTTGTTTGGCTGCCATTAGTCATGGATCCCTTTTCCATTCCATGGACTCAGCTAAGAAGAGTCTTAAATCAAGTAAAGACTAAACTGGGAATATTATTGATCTGTCATTACCTAAATTAAGAAAAATGCTTGATTTTGATGTCCATGTAAAGACAAGTTTTGTAATCCTATAACTGCCCTGAGATGATTTTGTGGGCAGGCTGGCCTAGGTAGTTCTGTTCTGCTTTGATTGCTGTTTTAAAATGCTAGTTGAATCTATACTTTGTTGTAGTGGCATCTGTGGAGTTTTGGAAGCCCGGGATAGCTGTCAGACCTCCATGTGGATCCTGTGTGAGGGGTGACAGATGTGCTGGCACTGTTGGGTTGGGCTGTGGCATCTGGGCAGGGCGTATTCTGAACCCTCACTAGGGCTCCTCTGTGCTGCTGGAGTCAAAATATTTCTGAACAAAAGGGGACAAGTCTGTCTTACCTGTGCATCACTTTTTCATTTCAACAGCTGGAGGCAGGTGATCTAACTGGAAAGTAGCATTTTGGTGGAAAAAGTAGTGTAAATAATCTGTATTTCTGCCCAGGCTGTCAAGCATTAAGTCAGCTTTTAGTCAACGTGACAGATGCATCTTTATCCCCAGTGCTCTGGGATAAATTCAGGGTTCTGATTCTGCAAACTTCCATACCAGTTAGGTTCCAATCATGCAGACACTTTTTAGTTTCCCACCTTTGTCTGAGACAAGACTTTGTCTTCAGACTTGGGGAAACTTAGGCCAGAATTAACTGTTCTGTTAAAAGGATCAGGACTGCAAGTCAAAAATGACTGTTCTGCCCAGTGGCATTCCTGGCTGTGGGGGCTTCTGTGCTTACTGCAGGAAAAACAGCACTCAAGAGGCAGAGTGCCACTGGTACACAAAGGTTCAAAAAGCAAGATAAAAAAACAGAAGTAATCCTGTGTTTTATCCCAAACTTTATTCAGTCTAAAAAAAGGGAGAGTGGTACTTTAAAGCTGATAATTCCTCATTTATTTGGATTTCTTGAAGCATTTTGCATTCACCTTTAACAAGGGGTGCTGCAGAATAAATCAGAAACTAGAAAAGGAATGGTATACTGAGATTTGGGAGGAAAACACTGCCCTGCTCTGTGAATTCTGTATGATATTCTTAGGAATTGACAGAGCTTGTGAAACCTGTCATCTGTTCTGATCCATATAGATTTGTGTGTACACTGCTTTGTCAAAAATAACAGGCTCTTGTTCAGAACACCAGGGACCAAAGCAAAGCAGAAATATTAACATTAATGTCTTGTTTTGATAAACACCCCTTTTAAAGTCTGACAATTCTTGACTTCCCTTTTCTCATTTAAAATACAGAATGGAAGATTGAGGCAAAACTTGTATTTTTGTATCATAAACAAAAGCAATCTTAATAAGTTCTCTGTAGCTGTTTTTACAATTGCTGTGTGTTCTTTACCTTCAGCAGTATATTAAATGCCTAATTTGAACACAGATTAACATACTTAATTATTGCACAGACACACTAGTAACCTGTGTGGGATTTTTTGAGACTTGCATTTAATTTGAGTCCAAACTCCTAAACTCAATTTTCATAATCACATGAATGTGTACATTGATGTATTTTTAAGTTTGCTTTTAGTCTGGTGCTGGCCATACTTAGAAGCTGCTGATTTCCCCAGACCGGATTGAAACCCCCCAAAAAATATCTGAAATTAAACCCTCATTTGGGAAACAGAAATGTTGAAGGGAACCTTAACTTGAGCACAACAATCTAGCAGCTTCTAGTTCTCAGCTGCACAATACACCTCCCCTCAGCATCTGTTCCATATTGACAAGTGTGTGTAGGTGGTAATCTTACTCTTTTTTCCCTCCTCTCCAACCAAATGTCATGGGAAATAATGTTGAGTGGGTAATACCCTTCTGTTTTGCTGGGAACAAGCTTGCAGAATATTCATTTGAGACCCTCTCATGGCTGATCCTAATTGACTTGTGTAATTGAAAAAGGGAGAGTTCAGCTCTCTCTGGAGGAGGAAATGACTGAAGGTGTCCAGCTGGGATGGTACCTGTAGTCCAAGGAAAAGCTCTCAGCTTTGCTTTTCTCCTTCTGCCCCCTCAAAACAAAGCAGAGGCAATGTTTGAAGTGGGGAGATGACAAGGATGTGGTGGTTGCATGTGGATTCTTTAAAAAGGAAAAGTGGTGTTTTAGCTGAAACCCAGTTAATTCTATTTTGAATTTTTTTTTCTTGAATGCCTGTGAATGTAAGTGAAGCTTTTTCTGTAGGTGAAGGATGCTTTGCACAGTCTGTCCTGCATGCCCTCTTCATTAGCTTAGCATAATTGAGCCCTTTAAAAGCTCTTAGGTTCAGTAAGATTTAGCTGAAATTCCCATCAAAAAACACCTCAGACCGGGTGTGATAACCCCCAACTTGAACCTCATACACTTGAAATCTAATTTTAGAGCATTTTCTTCAAGAGTCTTTCTAAGGAAACAATGTGCTTTTCTTGGCAATTCAGACAAAAGTTTCTAAAGCCTAAATCCAGCAGCTGAGGGAGAACTTTCCTGAGGCATTTGGAATCTAATTAACTCAAGTGGCCCATTGCAGCTTAGCAGGTATCACCTCTGACTGCTTTTCTACACTTAGTATCCTGTGGAACCTTTGCCAGATTATTATACAATACTTTTCAACATAATTCTAAAGCTTCATTGGAAAAAAAAAGAATACAATTCTATCCGTTCCTACTACAAGAAAATGCTAGCTAGAGCACCTTAGACACATAAAAATGGACTATTGCCCTACTTTTAGAAACTTTTTGTTTTTTCAGATGGTTTTTTGGACATTCTTGAAGAGAAGATGATTGGTTTTGAGAAATAGCTGAGATTTCAATCTTAGCATTTCAGTTTCAGAAATCAGATACTTCCCAGTAAGTTAAATACACTGGGAAACCTGTCCAAAGTTAGTTCTGTTGTAGCAGTTGCTGTTGAAGGAGGTGGGAAAACATCCTCAGACGTATTTTTAAAAATAATTAGCTGTTGATGTGTGCTAGTTGATGTGTGCATCTCTGATTGCAAAGCAAGCCCAGTTTTTATCTGTCCTACCCAAGGAAAAGAAGCAGTGGACAGTGTGGAAATGCAGGGAAAAGCAGATTATCATTCCTACTTCACCTGTGAGGAATGGAGGGACAAGGCTTTGAAGCTGAGAACTGTCTGAAGAAATGTTTGGTTATTTAATACTCTGGTTACTGTGAGAAACTGAATTGGCCTCATCTCAGCACTCAAATCCTAAAAATGACACTTCACTCCTGGGACCTGCAGTGACTGTGTGATGCCTGAAAGATGGGAATGTGTTCACTGTGCCCCTGGGGAGCTCAGAGGATTGCTGTGCCTCTGGAGCAGCTGGAGGGGGACGCAGCATCACCTCCTCCCTTCAGAGGAGCTAAATCTTTAATTTCCCACTGATGAGATCCTGCATGGAAGCTGCACAGTGATGTTGAAAAGCCAGGATGGAGGCAGTGGGCTGGGCATGGGTGCCTCTTTACAAACCCTCTCCCCTCACTCTGCTTGCAGAAGTTGACTGGGATAGAAGTAAAAGGTAGCATTCGCTGAAGTTTCCTCTCTCTGGGAAGTTTAAATATTGATTTTCATGATCCACCTTGGCAACTCCTCTGTCTTAGGAGCTGATCTTTAATGCCAGGCAGTGCAAAGCAAACCTCTGTAAAGGGAGATACTCTGAGCTAAGAGCTGCTGTGGCTTAAAGCTTCACCTCTACATTTAGTCACCTTTTGGTTATTTTCTATATTTTTCAAGGAATTCTGATCTTGTTTTCTTCAGTGCACAACTTTTGCAGGGTTATGTACTGTCTTTGTGAACTTGCAGTGTAAGTTTAAATTACTGGAGACACAGTCCAAGACAAACCACTGTTCCCTCAGAGGATTTTTGACTTCTGAGCCTGTTTTTGCATTCCTGCAGGTGATGATAATGGGAAGAAGGCCAACAACCCCAACCACTGTAACTGCATCATAGACCAAATCTTCACAGGCGGACTGCAGTCGGATGTTACCTGTCAAGTCTGCCAGTAAGTCACTTTTCCTGATCCTGGCCTCTGATTTCAATCTGCACCTCCTCCAGTACAGTGCACTGAACCTTTCCTCTCTTGAATACCAATAAATACCAGCAAAACTGCAGCAAGACAGGATCTGTGTAAATGCAGCACCATGAGGCACGAGCACAGATTTCCCAGAGAAGCTGTGGCTGCCCCATCCCTGGGAGTGTTCAGTGCCAGGCTGGATGGAGCTCTGAGCAGCCTGGTCTAGTGGAAAAGATGTCCCTGCCTATGGGGAGGGCTGGAATTAGTTGATCTGTAAGGTCTCTTCCAACCAAACCATCCTGGGATTCTACAATTCTACAAGCTATATCAATTACCAATTAACTGTCACATATCAAGACATACCTCAAAAGCTGCCTCTTTTATGCACGCAAACCTTTGACTAGTCTGGAAAACGTTGTTGTTTTCTAAGATCATAAGGAAAATGCTTCCAAGATCTCTTTGAATTTCAAAATGCATAATTGCAACTACATTTGAAGAAAATTCTGTTACAGAACCTCATTTTCCTCAGTCAGGAGCCTCATATATCAGGAGAGGTTTCAAAGAGGCTGATGTCTGATGTAATCTCAGGTGCCTGAAAAAAAGCCTTTACAAGAGTATGGAAAAATGTATTTATAATATTTGTATTATTTATTATTCTGTTCTGTACTGGAACAAGTTGACTTCTCTTTGGAGATGTTTGGTGTTGCCATAGTGCAGAAGTCAGAGTTCTTGTTTTTTGTTCTGCCTTGCATTCTTGCTGTCCTGCACATGGGCTGGGCTAGTTTGAATCTGCTTTTATTCTCAGTTTCCTGGAGGGATTTGCAAAAGATTTACTGTAAGGAAAACGTAGGAAATTTTGTTCTTTGCCTGGTAGAGCCACAGAATCCTTACGTGATAATGCAAAGCTTGATTTGTTATGACACAATATTAACATTGATGAAGCTTTGATAGAAGAAGTTTTCCTTTTAAAAATTGACAACTTTTGCATGAATGAAGCAGAGGAAGAAGGTAGAATATTGAAGGCTTAATTAGATGGCAGAGTGAAAGACACTAATTTGGGGATAAGAGAGATAAAATAATCATAACAAGAGGCTTAGACCCCTGAATTTCTATTGAATGGATGCTGGAAGAAAAGATTGGAGTCGATAGCAGTTAAAATTTGGAGCAGCTTTTTCCACAGTCTGGCTCTTGGCTTGTCTTCAGCTGTCTTTAGAGAACTCTGATGGAGAACACAAGCTACTGCTTGGTGCAGTTATTCTTTGGCCTCTCAAATCCCAAAGGCTGTAGGAGATGCTGAGAGGAACTGCAAAGCTGAATTCAGTGCATTGCTGGACAGCAAAAGTATTTTAAAAGCCTTCTGTTTTTTGAGGTAGCCTTAAGCACCATCTTCCATGTCTTGAGCATGCAAGACCAGTTTGTTGTTAGATGTTAACTGGTTTACACTGGTCAGTAGTGCCTCTGTCTCAGAGCATCTCTCCTTTGAGTCTCAGGGCTCCAGTCAGTGGGAGAACATCTTAAATACTTTTATTTTGCATTTAATGCATCACATTTCCCCAACCATACAGCTTTTAAATATGCAGGGAAAGGATCAATTGTGGGAAAGCACTCTGGAGCAGCTCTATTTTCTGTCATCTCTGAGTGCCCTCTAGGGGTGATGGAGATCCCAAAGTCCTTCCCATTAACAACCTGGAGTGCCCCCCAAAGCAAGAGAGAAACTGCTTCCTTTAAAGGTGTGTGTGGACCCCTTCTCTCCCCCACAGCGGCGTTTCCACGACGATAGACCCGTTCTGGGACATCAGTCTGGATCTGCCAGGCTCCTCCACCCCGTTCTGGCCGCTGAGCCCGGGCAGCGACGGCAGCGTGGTCAATGGGGAAAGCCACGTGTCGGGCACCACCACCCTCACAGACTGCTTGAGAAGGTATGGCATGGCTGTCACACACACACCTGGGGCTGGGAGAAAGGCACTTTGGCTTCATCTTCTTCTCCAGCTGGCTCTGAGCGCTGCGGTTAAGTGATGTTTTGTCACAGCATTTTTACACGTATTTTTGGTTTTCACGTGTAAGAAGTCTCAGAGCAGCAATAGACGCTCCAAGCCTTTTGCCACATGATGTAAGAATAAAACAAATTGTGCATTGGCTCCTCCCAGGAAATGTGGTTTTACGTGATCAAAATCATTAATGTCTGTCTCCATGTTCTTGGTTCTGATGGCTGAGGAGGAGCATGAAAAGAGTTTATATTGCAGTTAATATTATCTAAATTCTAACACCAAGGAGGAATCAGATTTTGCTCTGAGCACAACTGAGAGTCAGCTGCTGCCAGTTCAGTTGCAGGATGCCATTAAGGATTAAAAGAGTGGAGCTTTCAAAAAGAAAAGGTAATTCTGAGGCTGACATTTAGACATCTTGGAAACAGGTACCTGGGGAGAAGGTTATGGCTTTGTGTACAGCTCACTTGGATCTTTCAGCACATCTGAAAGTCATTCTCTTGTGGCAAATGCAGATATTTGCCTGAGGAAGAGGTTACCTGGAGCCTGGGGCAAAGCTAATCCTCCTGAAATAAAAATTCATAGTCTCTAACATCTGATTTCTACTCTGCTTTACACAGTTAAGATCAATAGTTTTAAGGAAATGAGGGAGTTCGTACAAATGAAAAATTGCTGATGCAGGAAGACATCAGGAGGCAACAGCAATTGAATTCAACAGAGATTAGTAGAATCAAAGTTGATTATAGGGAATGAAAAACGTCCAGGTTCAAAGATACTTCCAGAAAGTATGGATTTTGGAAGGAAGTTGCATTCTAATGGATAAAGAGGATGGGTCTATGTTTTTATCCAAAAGTTACCAAGAAAAAAGGTGTATAACTTCATGTCAGTGTGGCCATGCAGCTGAAGTTGACCTGAAGAAGGAGGGATTGAGCAGGAATGTGACACAAAAATGGAAATACAACTATCAGAGCAGGTTTATGAGCCTTTTTAGAAATTTAAGGGAAAACAGATACAAAACAAAGAAAAGAAAAACAAACCAGAGAATGATGACACATTGGCCATGTAAAGGAAATATTGTTAAATAATCAGCAAGCTGTGATGCCATTTAGTGGAGGTTGCTTTGGCCATAGTCAGAATGAGGGTGAGGTACAAACTGACACTGTGTTGCCCTCATGTTCTTTATATGCATTAATAAAAAAAAATTAACTATATTTTGAAATACTTAATCTCAAAAATCCTAGTTACACGGCAGCCTCTGGGGAAGTGGTTGGTTTGCCCTGTGGAAATCTAAATTTGGAGGAAAGGACTGAGAAAGGAAAGTCCATGATCCTGGCCTTTCTGTGCTGAGTTTCTGGAAAAGAGGAATTTTGCTTTAGTTTGTACTGAGAACATTGAGGTAGTCTATTTTCTGTGAGCACTTCCCTGTTCCCTAATGGTCTCTTCCCATGGCTCCTTTGAGCAGTTCTGTCTAAAAATTTTGAAAGAGATTTTTCTAGTTGTCAACAAAGGTTTTTTAGCAGGGTATCTGTATTTTGAAAAGAACTTTGTGTTTACAGACTTTTCCATCTCAAAGCTTTGATCCCAGCCCTAGAGGGCTACAAGGTAGAATAGTGTGTTGCAGAAGAGTGTCTTCCATATCAATGTTTTTGGGTTTGAAAAAAACAGATTTTCCTTTGCTTGCTGTATGAAAATGAGCTCTGCTGTAGGAGATGAATTAACACTGAGCTCTTTTCTCAATCACTGATTCACTGCAGTGCAAGCTAGAGCAATGATCCATATCACATTTGGATATCTGAGCCATAGCACTTTACCTTATTATGGTTTTATTGTAGAATTGCCCAAAATTACTTAAAACCCACTGGCTCTTGTCTCTTGTGATGCCAGTGACCCACAAGGAAAAGCATTTTCAGCACATGTCAAAAACCATCTGATTGTTTTGTGCATTCCTTTGCTTTTCAATATTTTCTTTAGGTTTACAAGGCCAGAACATCTAGGAAGCAGTGCCAAAATCAAATGTAGTGGTTGCCATAGCTACCAAGAATCTACCAAACAACTCACTATGAAGAAGTTACCCATTGTGGCCTGTTTTCATCTCAAAGTAAGTTCACAGGGGGCCAGCAGAGCAGAGGATGTGATTTCCTCTCTGAGAGGATGAGCTGAATTCTTGGACGTGTCTTCTGGCTTTCACTGATGCAATTTTTATGATATAAATTGATACAAAGAACATACTGCCTTGCCCAGCTAGATTTTCTGTTAAGGCTGTGTTACATTATTTCTGATGTAGCTTTGCAGTGTGATTAGGGGAACTTAACCAGCTTGAATCTAGAATGGAAGGCTGGTCCAAAACCTGAACCAGCACAGAAACCAATCTCCAGTTACCCTCCCTCATCCTATACATGGTACAATTTTTACACTTCCATGAAAGATTGCCACTGTATTGAAAGAAAAGCATTGAAAAGTTCTGATATCAATAAATAATTGTATCTTCCCATCTGCAGTGAAGTTTTAAACATTTTGGGCTTTTGTTTTTATTGCTGTAGAGTAGTTAACAAGATAGACCTTCATGAGCCAAGGTGAATGTGCAGCACTGCTTTCCTATACTTAGTTCAGGATTTGTGTTATTCTAAAGGACTGAAGATTTTTTGGGAAATAAATTACTTTTCCTACGTGACTGTGTTGTCCTGTCTATGCAAAATGCAAATTTCATTTTGTGTATTAATGCAAGAGAGAAACACAAAAGATAAGAATTATAGAAGTCTCGGCTTTTCACATCTGGATCTGTTGCTAGGGAATTGTTACAGCATCACAATTGGAAAATAATTAACTTGAAGTGTAAATAGAGCAGAATTTCAGAGAAATGGAGAGGGAAGCTGCCTTTAAATAGACACTCATTCATCTCTTTCTGGTATTTGTTCCTGTTTCCATTTAATGTTCAGTGAAGGAGATGAGGAGAGGATGGTGGGTATTGAAGGCCCCTTTTGGCTGAGGGACAAGGCTTTTTTTGTTAGCATATTCCATTTTTTGCCTCAATTTGAACGGGTATTCCTGTGTAGGCTTGAGACCTGTCACTTGAGATGGTTGGATGGGTGGAATTCAGAGTGTGACTGTTATCACCAGTTCTGTGAGCCAGGGTAGGCAGCAGCCATGGGTTTGAACTTTGGGTAAAGGCTCCGTGTGCTCTCCCTGTTTAATATATTTTTTCTTTGATGTCAGGTGGGAATAAGTTTGTGTGCATAGATATCAAGGTAAATAATCTAATTAATACTGTATTAACATTAAGCCCACAAATGATGGTTTATTTTCCTGGTAGAAACCTGTTGTTATTTACATGGACATTCCCAGAGAGCTGCTAGGAAAAATGGGGGGCTGTATCTGCATAGTGGCTGCTAATGTGCTTTCATGTTATTATTTCTCAGCTTAGGACTGAGATTTAAATAGAGATAAATATATAAGACATAAAGTTTAACCTTTCTCTTAAAAAAAAAATCCTCTTTCCTTTTCCTGCAGCGGTTTGAACACTCAGCCAAACTGAGGCGGAAGATCACTACGTATGTCTCGTTTCCACTGGAGCTGGACATGACACCTTTCATGGCTTCCAGGTGAGCTCCAAGTCCAAAACTCCCCACAGATGGAGCAGAACTGGTTCCCAGTTCATACATGTGCAGCACAAAACAAAGAGCTGCTCATGTAAAAATTTGCAAGGGTGCAGAGCAGGGTCTGTGGTGGTACTTCCATGGAAGGTGTAGCTTGTCTAAACCCATTTTCAGATAAACTCTTCCTGAAAAGCATTTCTATTTAAACATGGTGGTGGGGTTCTTTAATTAATGTGGATTATGTTTTTGGTTGCCTGTTAAATTTATAGACCCAGATCCATCCTGCCTTCAAAAATCCTTGCTTTGGTCCCATCTTCTCAGTGCCCACCCACCTGCCATCCTGTGCAGTTGGCCAGAACAGAGCCAACCTAATCCCTAACCAGTATTCATGAAGTTATAAAAATCCTTCCTCTTTATTCCTGCACATATGCAGATCTGGGGGTTTTTGTTTAGTACCTTCAGCTTCTGTTTAGAGAACGCTGCAAGAAGCAAAAACACAGTCCAGATTAAAATAGAAACAGCAAGACTTCTCCCACCTCCCAGGTTTGTGGAAGACATGGTCTTTATATAAATGCACCTTCATGAAAGGAATTTCATCAGCTTAATTAAAAAGTATTTATCAGATATTCATGCAAATATGCAAGAGGATATTCCGATTTAATTTATATCTGAGGCAGTGCGGAAAGCCCCAAACCACGTTATCTCTTAACAGAGAGACTCTATTTGATGCTGAAATTTTACTTAAAATTTCAGGCTTTGCCTGCACTCCTCATTTCCCAGGAAAAAAAAGTAGATGCTTCTACCAAGAGAGAAAGAAGAGCCTTGAAGCTCTGTTAAATACTATTATATTAAGAATATATGGTTTATTCCAATATATTCTAGAGATTTTGAGACTTCCTTGTTCCTCTGTGGTGAATTCTCCCTGGACAGAAAAGGCTCTGCTGATGAAAGGTATCCCACATAATGGAATAGAGATGGGATAATCAGCAGGCATAACTCAGTAGTCTGAATTTCACCAGCTAGGAAATCAACAGCATAATCCTATTGCTGCTGTCAAAACACAAAATGAATTTACAAGTCAGAGCCGGGATGATTGACCCATCACAAGATAAAAGGTTGATGTAATTAGATAATTTCCTGGGTTTCAAATACAAATCTTCTCTTAACCTGTTTTTGAGCTTTTTGGATGAAACATTTGATGTAAACAGATGTGTATTTGAAGCCTTGACCAGGAGGAGAAACAGTGTTTGTGATGTAGCACTGCTGTGAGAGCAAATAAAGCATCTTTAGCATCCTAATCAGCCCTTTGCTGCTTGGCTGGAATGAGACCTGGATTCAGCAAACTTGTGTGTCTTGTCAGAGCAAATCCTGGGTTTGGGAAGCCACTGCTGTAAGTGACTGGATTTTTGTGTGTGTGTGTTGCAGTAAAGAGAGCAGAATGAACGGGCAGTACCAGCAGCCGACGGATAGTCTAAACAATGATAATAAGTAAGTGCTACATTCCATGGCTCCTGTTGTGAAAGGTAGTTGCCTTCTAGAAGGAGATGGTGTTGCTTTATGTCCTGCAGTGCCAGTGCATTACCATATCTGACAGCACAGTAAGTCTGAAATGTTGCAAAATAAAGCTTCACTCACTGCAGTTCCTGCTCTTCTGTGGGGCTGTGGCAGCTGTTCCAGAGCTGAGGGTGATACCCCCAGCAAATGGTCTGTGAGCAAAATTAAATCCTATGGTCACAATATGAGTGTTTCCTTGAAATATTCCTCTTCCTAGTGCAGTGGCAAAGGGAGTTCCAGAGGACCAAAGAAAGTTAATAGTCAGGAGCAGATAATCCCGGTAATCCTGGGATCTGTTGCTCAGGTATTGATTCCAGTCAGAAAATGATGGACAGGTGTGGGACTTGCTCAAGAATGTAAAGGGGGTGTAATTGAAACCAGTATCCATTGCTCTAAGGGAATAGAAATGGTCACACAAACCTTATCTCTTCAGTTAAATAAAGTTACAAGTTTCATTGCTGCTGTTGTGTATTTAAATTCAAGGCACTTGGTTTGCCATTAAAAGTTTCAGTAAGGAACTGGAATCACACAAAGATGTAAAACCAAACTAAGCAGGTCTTCGTGCAGGTGTCATCCAGGCAGGTACCAGGCAGGTGCTGCAGCTGGAATCATGAGCTGTTGGGCGTTCAGTAGTGATAGAAAAGCTCTGAAGGTAACACAGCTGATCACTTTCGAGGTTTGCACATGCCTTAACTTGGAGAAATTGTTAAAAATTAAGCAGATTCAGGTAATGAGAGCAAAAATACCTGGATTCCTCAGGGATCTGAGTGCCAGGGAACATCTGGAGCAATGTCAGAAGGCTCCAGCTGTGACTGAGGGTGCTGTCCATCCTAGCTGGATTCAAGGACTGCCCTAGGGAGGGTGGCTCTAAATCAGTGGCTCTGTAGGCAGTCAGTGAATAGGTGCCTTGTTGTGGCACCACTGTGTCAAAAGAGCTCTGAACTCGAGTAGGACAATATCAAGGGAGATTAGAGAGATTATTTTACCATTGTGTAGCTGTGCTTGTGTCACACAAAGTGTGAGGGCAGCATTTTATGAAAGAGTTAAGGAGAGTGGAAAATGTTTGAAAAAGAGCCACTACTGTATTCAGGACTGGAAACAAAATCTTACCTTAGAACAAAAGAGCCAAAGACTTCAGTCTTGCGCTTTTAAAAAAAGAAAAGGAAGAAGGAAATGAGAGCAACTTGATTATCAGTATCTTTTTTGGAATATAGGTGGGCCTGTAAGTTTTCAGGCAAATGCATAGCAGTATCTGAGAGCTGAATATATTCAGTATTTCAAAATAAGTACAAGCTTTGCTGTTTAGGGACAGTTAATCAGTTCAGCAGTTTATCATTAGAAATATCTAAGATTACCTCCTTCCTCATATCTGAAATGCATTTTTCTGCTTCACTAGAGTAAATCAGGGAGGAAGAAGATCAGATTGGATGTTCAGTGATCCTCTTCAGTAATGCACCAATATTGATCTGTTTTAGAAGCAGATTTGGTAGCCAGTATTGGTAAAGCTGCCAGTGGTCACTAGACTGAAGAGCTGCAGAAATATCAAGACAGGAAAATAAAAATACTCCTTTTTTTCCCTAGGCAAGGCCACCCCCTTCCCAGCTAGTGTTAAAGCTGGTGTTTTACTGATGAATCAGATCCTTTATCATTGCTCTGGTTTTTATGAACAATGTCTGAAATGTCTGTTGTTTTCCCCCTTTTGATGCCTGTATTCATGATGTGTTTTCTGTCCCAGGTATTCCTTGTTTGCAGTAGTTAATCACCAGGGAACCTTGGAGAGTGGGCACTATACCAGCTTCATCCGGCAGCACAAGGACCAGTGGTTCAAGTGTGATGATGCCATTATCACCAAGGCAAGCATTAAGGATGTGCTAGACAGTGAAGGGTAAGTGGTCACCTGGGAAGGGGAAAGGAAGGCAAATTTTGACCTTTTGTTGGGTTTTCCTTACTTTAAAAAAACCCTTTTAATCATAGAGAAGGATGATTTCTCTCTTGGATATCCCCTGTAACGCTCAGTGCTCCAGCATTGAAGCTGCACAATTATATTTCTACATAATTGTTTTATATCCCTGGGTTTGTTGGAAGGATGAGGGACCTCAGATGACTCTGCAATGTCTGGAACTGCTGCTCATGTCCAAACTCCTGCTAATGGAAGAGATTCTGAAAACCAAAGTGATGTGATCACCCAATGCAGGAGCTCTATGACACAGTCCATCCGTGCCTGCAGAACCTTTGGATCATTATAAGTGTAAAAGATTTGAAGAAAAGCCATGAAGGAAGTGCTGTGATCCAGAATAGCAAGGCTCTATGGGAGGCAGGTAGAGAACATGAGCTGTTTCTTAGCTCATGGCTTTAAATTAATCTCAGATTGATATTATGGTTTCTGATATTTATATTACACAACTTCTGGGAGGACAGAGCAGTATTTTTCAAGGGAAACACCATGGTGTTCCTCATTTGAGGGAAGAACTGGGGTCTGTTCCAAGTGTATGTTCCAAGAAAAAAACAAATTAAAATCTGTAATTTTCATTTTGCATTTTCAACTGTGAGCTTGGTGCTGCAGAGATAAGTCTTTACCATTCTTATTTTAATTATTCGTGGCATTTTCAAGGATTGCTGCAGGCACAATGTTCAGGTTGTAATTTTTTTTTAAAGATCTTCCCATTTTTCCTTTTCTTAAACTTCAATTGGGAAGTAAAAACAGAAATCTATAATACCTGAATTTTAGTGTTAAATGATTCGACAGGGAACTTCTGCTTTGAGGTGAGCAGAGAAATGAGTTTGCTGTAATTGAGTAACACATGCCTGGTGCTCAGGTGGGATTACACCCATGGAAGAACCTGCCAGAGGCAAGGAGGAGAGGATGTAAAACACAACTATTGCCCATAAAGGCTGGTTTGAGCTTTGATGCATTTCCCTGGCTCAGGTAAAGGCTGATACAGAACCTCTGCATCATGTGAGGGAATCCATAGGGCTTGGATGGAATTACAACAGTTGGAAAATCTCAGGAGTGCTCTGAGCTCACCAGTGGCTGTGTCAGTGTGGGAACAGGGTTGTGTGGAGATCATTTCCCTTCTGCTGTGTGACTGCTGAGAGGCTGGACTCCCTTCTGTACCAGTACACACAGTAATTAGGGACAAGAAGAATTTCATCCTTTAAAACACCAGATTTGGGTACAGATTGAAACATCAGATATTTGACTGGGACATGAATGTTCACCCATGTGGCTGCTGCTTCATTTTGCTTCTGTTCCAGTAAATGGGAGGCAGTTTGCAGTAACCAAACTGATCTCTGGTACTGTGAGTCTAAAGCAACAGTTGCATCTTAAAGCACCTTTATTTTTTGTCCCATTAGTGTTAAATGGTTGCTGCCTGTCTGGGTACCAACAAAATCCAATCTTTCAGAGTTTTCAGATCCTGAGTAGATTTTACAAGGTTTGACTCTTTCCTAGAATCATAGAATGGCCTGGCTAAGTAAAGACCTTAAATCTCATCTCACTCCACCCCCCTGCCATGGGCAGGAACACCTTTCACATCCCAGGTTGCTCCAAGCCCTGTCCCTTGAACACTTCCAGGGATGGGGTATCCATGGGGTTCCTCTTCGATGTACAGCTGTTCAGTTCCCTGGTAAAATCATGTCAGCTGGCTTCCCTCCTTCCCATCCCTGGTTAGTGTCCCTGGAATCACCTCAAACTGAAAAGAAAACCAAATTTAACAGCTCTCCTGTCTTACGTTTGCATCAATAGAAACTCAGGTGCTTTGGCATAGAACTGACACTGTCCCTCTGCTCTCTTCCAGATATTTGCTGTTCTATCACAAACAGTTCCTGGAGTATGAATAGCCTTATCCAGCAGCTTGTCAGATGTAAACAAGGAAGAAACAACTCAAGCCTTCTGAATCGACACACAAACCTACCTGAAATGAAAAGAACCATTACAAACCAACTCGCACTGAGCTGTAACAGGACCTACTTGACACTGACTCACAGCCTGGAGAGTGAGAAATGAACAATGTCCAACGTGTGTGCAGTCCCACGAGGACAGAAAGGGGGAAAAGAGGCTGCAGTCAGTCACTTAACAGAGGAAATATAAAATGAAAGGAATGCTCTGGGTGGGGGAAATGGGAGCAGAGGAGTCCGGGCACTGGTACATCTCCTGTGTTCCTCCAAAATGTGTGTGGGAAGGCAAAGGATTCTACCCTCATCTCCATAAAGCATCTTCTCCATTTGGTGCTTCAGCTCCAACGACCAATCATATAACAGTTAAAATTAAAAATCCAAACCCATTTTTTTATGCATATGGGTCTGAAAGCAGTAGAGTGGAGGAGGAGGGGATGAGACAACTAAAGGACTTTGCAAGTATCTTTTTATTTGTGAATTTTAGTTATTAAATAAATACAGTATGAAACTATTAGGCTCTTTTTTTTCCAACAACCATAAGAGAAATCCTGGATTGTGGAACTGAAGCTGCAGTACTCAGACAGGTTTTCAAGCATGCCTGCTTGCACAGGTAATGTTCAATGCCATCGGACTGCTCATCCAAAAGCATCAGCACAGATTCTGTTGTTTGAGCCCTTTTTTTGTTTCGTTTTCTATAAATAGCTATTTTCTTAATTTTTTCCTTTTATTCCCTTTTTTCACGAGAATGAAATTCATAAATGCAACCATCAGTAAAAATGAATGAATTGGCGTGTTTATACTGTAAGAGTGGTCTTGGTTCTTTTTGGTTTTGTTTTGTTGGTTTTTTTTTTAAATCTTGTGAATAAGTTTGAATTTCTCAAAAGCTCTTGTTTTGTTGTTGCTGGTTTTGGTTTGTTTTTTTTTTTCCCCCCCTGCTGCCTTCCAAAGGTGGATTTATATATATCTGACACTCAGAGAACTTCAGTGGTGAAAAATGTACCATCTGTTGGGAACGGTCGCTGCCGGGGCAGCTTTGAGCGATGGATCTGCTGCTATTGAGCCCTTCTGCAGTGCTCTAAGTAAACAACACATTTTCCTGGTATGTGCTAGGCTGGTATTGGTTCCTTGTATCCTCCCACATGGATTAACTCTTCACGTGCTCTTCTCCTCTTGCAGTGCCACAGCCTGTGTGTTGGTGTTCTGAGCTCGCAGCTCTGGGGCCTTTCCTCCCCCTCCATCGCTGTGCTGAGGCACCAGCAGGAGCTGCAGGAGCTGGGGCTGGGGGTGGAATTGCAGCCTGGGAGAGGAAACCTTCAGAACAGAGCTGGAAGAGCAGAAATATCTTTGTTCTCCCTTGTGGAGAGGGTGAATTGTCAATTTGTCCAGTTGGTGTCACACCACAAGTCACAGATTGGCTTGGGTTGGCCTTTCAGGAGCATCTTGTTCCAGCATCACCTTCCACTGTCCCAGGTTGCTCCAAGCCCTGTCCAGCCTGGCCTTGGACACTTCCAGGGATCCAGGGGCAGCCACAGCTTCTCTGGTTTTTAACCTTTGCATAAATCCTCAGCCAGCCATTCCTTGGCTTTGCCAGTGTGGAAAGGGCAGGGAGGGATCTGAGCTTTTAGTTCTGTGCTCTAGGAAGGAGGAACAGCTGTCTAACCTGCCCGAGATAAAAACCAAAAAACAGGAAAATAAGGGAATTGAGTGTGTTCGGTTTTTAAATGAACATCTTACATGAGCAGCTGAACAGAAGGGTGGTGAAATTATTTTGATTTGCACGCAGACTGCAGCAGTACGAGGAGGTTTTGTACATCTGTTCCAGAGCAAGGAGGAAGAAAGGACGAGTTGAAGCATCTCGAGGAGGCTGGGTGTGGCGTGGGGGTGCCGTGTAACACATCGGGGGCAATTTAACAATTTAATTCCCATCGGTTTAAGCCGAGCCTTGCTGCGATGGAGCACGGTGCGATCTGCAGGAGAGAGAGCGGCCCCTCCTTCCCCGTGCGACGCTTTCTGCTGCTTTTTAATAATGCAGCAGCCTTGCGGAGAAAGCCGGCTCTCGTCATTCCCAGCGCTGCTGCATTGGCATTCCCGGCTGGATGAGCGCTGCCACCGCGCGGAGACACCCGGCCGGGATGGGGATGAGGATGAGGATGAGGATGAGGATGAGGATGACTCCGGCGGTGCCTTGTGCCGCCGAGCTCTTTAGCTGCCCTTTTAATAAATTCTCTTTTCCACAGCACACACGCTCAGGCGGCGGAGCTGCTGCAGCCGGCTTTGTTAAGCCTTCGGGAACAAATTGTTTAGGGACGAGCAGCCGTATAAATCACCCTTAATTTCTCCTCCCCGCCCATCTGGTGGAGAGGGTTCTGCTCTGTGCGGCTGCACCGGCGCAGATGGTTCTCGGGGGGAGCTTTCAAGGCTCTTTCTGGTTTCAAAAGCAGAATTTCTGGGGTATTAAAAGCTCTATTATTCTTTTTTCCCCCCCCATCTCCTGCCTGCCACCGCATCCCCCGTTTCCCTGCCTGAACCACCGCAGGTTCTATTTCCAGCAGCAGTAAATCCGAGCCGGCTCCGAGAGGAGGGGACAGCTTTTTGCCTTTTCCTATAGAAATGGAAGAGCAGCTGCTGGTGTACGAGCAGCGCTGCCCCTCATGCTGCTTTCTCTCAAACACAGCCTCCTCTCCCCCTCCATCCCTTCAGGCACTGAATTATTTCTCCGTGGAACTCCCTCAATATCGCCTGTAGGAAAACGCCGGCCACGGAAAACCCGAAGGGAGGGCGAAGCAAAACCTGCCTGATGTGACAGGCTGCATCCTCCACCAGTGAGTGACATCTCCTCATCCAGGGGAGCAGTTTGGGCTCGGCTCGTTTGTTTCCAGGTACATTTTCACAGCTGGATCTGTTGGGAGGAGGCATTTGCAGAAATGACTGGAAACAAAGGCTGCTGCAGCGGGGTGTGTTCTGGTATCTGCCAGCAGTGAACACAGCTCTACAGGGGACACAAAAATAGCCAGAAAGTGGTTTTAGCTACATTTTCGTGTCCTTCAGCCACTCGAGGAGAGACAAAGCTTTGTCTGGTGGAAAAAGCAGAAATGTGAGATTGGTTAAACCCTGGGCAGGGGCTCTTGCTCAGAATCAGTGCCCCTAATTCCATGTGGTGTGATTCATCCCATCTAGAATTGCTGCTGTCCTGTCCATGGTGTCCAATATTGGAGCTGATGTCTCCAGGTATGATCCTTTGGAGCTGTTGGCTAGTGCCTGTAAAATGTGATTCCAAATCCATTGATTCCTCTTGGTTCTCCAGCTAAGGATGTTTGTTATTTTCCTGCTAATTTGTTCAAGTTGCTCTGTGTTACCTTTTCTCTGCTGATAATTGTAGTTACATTCCCACAAGGAGGGGAGGGTGAGGGATGCTCCCCTCTTGTGTCTGGGAAGGACTTGGCTTCTCATGAGTGTTTTCCCCGATTTTTGAGACACCACATGGTGACAGGAGGAGCAGCCCTGTCCCAGCCCTGGCTTTGCCTGGGTGTGAGTGACCTCCTGAGCCAGCTGGGGCAGGAGCTGCTGGTGGCACACAGGGTGAGCTCCTGCTCTCACTGGCACAGGCATGGCCCTAAAATCCTTCTCATTTGAATAATTGATGCCTCTTGATCCTCCAGGGATGTCCTAATTGCAACACGGGTGCCACGTGTTCACTTAATTCTGCCCTGTTTTTAAATAAGGTTCTGAATCTCTTTGTGTAAGTACCATGACCAGGGGTTTCTGGAGATGACACTTGCAGGTCTGTAGGGCACCAGAGCTGGACTGGATCCATGTGTCCCCAGGAGCTCCCTGCTGGTGAGGCTGCTGCTGAGGGTTTTCCTTTTTCTGAATTCCCTGTCCTGGCTTGGGCAGAAGGGGCACAGAGCTGGGGGCATTCCCAGTCCTGGTGCTGGGGAAGGATGTGCTGGTGCTGCCCCAAGGTGAGTGCAAAACCCTTCACCTGGAGCTCTGATTCCAGCTCTGGAGCCCCTGGCATGAAGAGAATGTGGAACTGTGCAGTGAGTCCAGAGAGCTGCTGCAGATGCAGCCCCTGTGCCATGGAGCCAGGCTGGGACAGCTGGGGATGTTCAATTGCAGGAGAGAAACTCCAGGGAAACCTCAGAGCCCCTTCCAAAGCCTAGAGGGGCTCCAGCAGAGCTGGAGAGGAACTTGGGACAGGGGGGAATGACTTCCCACTGCTGGAGGGCAGGGATGGATGGAATATTGGGCAGGAATTGCTCTCTGTGAAAGTGGGGAGGCCCCAGCACATCCAGAGAAGCTGTGGCTGCCCCATCCCTGGAAGTGTCCAAGGCCAGGTTGGAAGGAGCTTGGAACAACCTGGGACAGTGGAATGTGATAATCTTTAAGATTCCTTCCAACCAAACCATGCTGGGATTCTCCCTGCAGAGTCAGGAAGAGGAGGAAGAGATGTGGGGCTGTCAGTGCTGGGGAGCAGAGCCCCAGTGAGGGTGGGGGACGTGGGGATGCAGAGGGAGCAGGAGAAGCCAAGAGGCTTTGGAGGTCTGAGCACAAACAGGAGCCTGGGGAGCAGAGACAGGAGCAGAGCAGGAATGCAAAGGGAGGCTGGAGGAGGTAGGAGACAAACAGCAGAGCAAGAGAGAGGCTGGCGAAGCTGAGGGAGAGATTAATCCATGCCAGAGTGCAGAATGAGGGAGAGCTGAGGCTGAGCAGGGGTGGGGGCCAAGGTGATTTCTGAGGCTGAAAGACTTTTGCAGTTCTAGAGGAACTGGCTTGATGCCACAGGATTTGGGGCCATGGTGTTGGAGGCTGTGGGGCAGGAAACCACAGGTGTGGAGACCCCAGGAACTGAGAGCAGGAGAGCAGAGGGACTGGAGCAGATTCCACAGGAGGGAGCTGAGGCTGTGGAAGATGCTGATGTGAGAGGCCAAGAGGGTTTCCAGGTTTGCTGGGACATAGAGAAGCTCTGCAGGTTGGGGGCCCATGGACTGTGGATGCTGAGACAGTGAGAGGTGACCAGAGTGAGAGGCTCAACCTCCCAGGTGATGCCTTTTTTAATGGCAAAGAAGTATTTACATTTAAAGGAATGTATCATATAGAAGGGATAGAATCTGTTATAACTCTGCTCATGTTTTCTCCAGCTGTCTGCTTTCCCAGCACCAATTTGTGCATATATTGAATTACATTAATTCTTTCAAGTTTAAAGCTCTAGTTTGAGACAGTGGAGGGAATGGGCTCCTACCAGGAGTGATTCTTCACCAAACAAAAAATTCCTGCAGTCTCCTTTACTGGAAATGAGGGCTTCAAGTCACACACTGAAACCCCTATTTTTCCCTAGTAGCTTTCAAAGCCAGGTTAGATAAAAATATTCTCTCAAAGCAGCTTTAACTCCAGCAGGTTCCCCACTCTTACCAGCTCTTCAGAATAACCCAGGTCAGACATACATAAATCCAGTTTTGTAAAAAGATCTCAGACTTGGATGAATTTTCATATTGAAACCCAATTCCTTTGATGATTTTAGTGCCTGTCCCAGCTCCCATGTGCAGCATCGTGTCCTGCTCACGAGGCAAAGCCTCATCATCACCCATGGCAGTGCTGGAAAAACTGGAGCTTCCTTATAAATGTCACAAGTAAATCCTTGGATCCAATTCCATGTTTGAGAGGTTTACAGCTGGGCTGGAAATTGTTCTGATACATGAAGGAAGCTCCAAGCAGGGAGAGCTGAGCTCTCCATGGGATCACTGGATCCTTTGCAGGGTGCTGGAACCAGAATGAAAAACCCCCCTGAGGCATCCCCAGTGGCACTGAGGTCCAGGTGGAGGATGAAGCCAGATGCTGCTACATGGGAACCAACTTCTTTCACTGGGAATGCACAAGAATAACGGGAATTTAGTTTCCTGAGTGGAAAACAAACAGCTCTGTGCAATCTCTGTGTGTATCCCACAGCTCTTGGCACAGTCACTGGCAACAGAGGGTGAAGCAGCTTTGATTTGGGGCAGAGGGAGCATCCCTCCATGGAACATCCCCTGTGGTCACACCATGGGTGTCTTCTCTTGGGAAGGAGAGCAGATGATTTTGAAGTGGCCGTCGTCAGGGCTGGGAACGGCCCCGGCGCTTCCCGTGCTGCAGATGCCAGAGAAGGAGGGAGCAGCCCTTTCCCCAGGGTGACAGGAGCTGCTGTGGCAGGATTTGGTCTCTTGGACAGCAGAGCCGTGTCCAGGGAAGCAGAAGCCACAGGTTTCCACTGGCTCTGGGATTCTGATGCTGGTGAATCCATCACCAACACTGCCAGCCTCCACCAGCCGATCTGCAAAGAAACTCCGTGTCAGCTGAGAGGGTTTAGGAGCAGATTTTACCTGAGAATGCTCTAAAATTCTGCACTAGAGCTTGTGAAAAGCTGCTCCTGTAACTGGAGAGGACACCCAGCTCCCAGCTTGGGTTCATGCATCACCTAAAACACCCAGAAAATCTCTCCAAACCTAGTGGTTTAATCTTAAAAATGACCCTTTGATCCCTGTGTGCTTCAGGAATGGGACAGTCCTTGGAGTGACTCCAGGTGTCACATTGGCTCATGGGGTCTTCCTCTGTGATTTTTGATATTCATGGCTTTGAGGTGGATGTATGTAAACATGGATGTGTGTGATGTGTGTGCAGAAACAGGTAAGCAGGCAATTTTTCTTTGGAAAGGCAGGAGAGAAGAAAAGGAGGAAGAACAAAAACACCTTTTCCATGTTGAATTGTTCCATGTGATCCTTTCTCCTTTTCTCCCTAGCACTTGTGAAGCCCTTCTGGCTGCAGAACTAAAACTGGGTTTTTCTAGGACAGATGTCTGTTCCCTCAGTGCCTGGATGGAGACTGGAGAGGTGCAGGGAGTGGAGAATTTGGCACAGGGCTCTCACACTCGTTGTCTTTGCTTTTTCTCCCTCCCCTGGTAGACCTGGCTCTGCTTTCAGCCCCAGCACCCACCTTTGGCAGGGTCCTCCCTGCAGTGGCAGGTGGCAGCGCTGGCCTGGCAGGACACGCCGTCTCCCTTCCTGCGCAGGTGAGTCCAGCCCAGCAGCAGGGAGCAGATGAGGCTGCAGAGGCAGAGCCCCAGCAGCAGGTACAGCACCAGCCAGGGCTCCTGCTCCGCGCATCCCTTCTGCTCCAGCACGGCCGCTGGCCCCGGCGTGGCTGAGGGAGGAGAGATGAGCAGCTCAGACACCTCTGGAGTGAATTTCTGATGGGGAAAGAGCTGGCAGCACCTGTGCCCTCCACTGGGAAAGGATTCCACAGCAGCTCTGTGTCCACTCCGTGGTGAGGTAGAGGAGATCCCTTCCCACAGCCCATTCACACCTTCCCCCATCTCCAGGGATTGTTTCAACCCTACTTTAGGACTTGGAGGGTGGGATCCACGGCTGCCAAGTCCACCCTGGCTGTCAAACAGCAGCACACGATGGGGAAAAGCCACTGTGGGATGGAGAAAATGGGAAAGAGATGCCCTGGCTGCTTTTCCCCAGCCCCAGTGGAATGGCAGCCTCCAAAAGTGCAGTTCCCAGGACAAAGGCGGGGTTTGGGGGCCCCTTCCCCAACTCACGCTCGCAGGACAGGGCACATTCCTTGGGGTGCTGCCCACACACTGAGCTGCACTCGATGCACTTCTTCACAAGCTCATCGTAGTAAAATCCGGGTTTCTTGTTGCAGTCCATGGACTCTGGAGGAGGAGAGGGGAGGGAGATGATCAGAGAGTCTTCAGCACATCCCCCACCACCCCAATACTGGGTTCCCGAGAGGATGAGCCCAGCTCACTGTTCTGGCAGGCACAGGGTGGGATCTCCCCCTGCCCAAACCTCTGCAGGGCTCCAGGGTGGCAGATCCATGGGATTTGGGGTGGTTTTTGGCTGGAGAGCTGGGGAAAGGCAGCTGTGCTCGCCTGGGAGTTCCTGCCAGGAGCTGCTGCTGCTGCCCTGGGCTTGCACAGCTTTTTGGGACACAGCAAAAGCTGCCTCAGCACTGGCTTGGGATACAGGAATGGCACCTCCTGTCCTCAACAGGGAGATGTTCAGTGAATGAACCTGGGATGGGGTGAAGCCACCTCAGCCCATGACTCAAGGAAGGGAACTGGTACAGGGTTGGGTGCAAAGTTCATTCGTGCCTTGTCCCTTGTCCTCCTCCCCACCCAGCTCCCAAGTTAGGTGTTTATAATAATCCACATCCACTGAAGCTGCTGGCTCCCAGCCCTGCCTTTGGAGGGTGGGGTGGCCCCAGTAGGGGCAGCCCTGTGACCCCAGAAGGGAGCAGTGCAGAGGTGCAGGCCCCTGGTCCTGGCCTCACTCCTGGGCTGTTACCAGCCCCAGCCCATCCATGAGAAGCTGCCACATCCCCCTGTGGTTTTGGCTCTGCCTGCCCTGGGGTTCACCCCGGGGTGTGATCCTCCCTCCTCTGCCCCATCCCTGACTCCTCCATGCAGGGACACTCACCACACACAGCATCACACTTCCTGCTCTGGGGCTGGCTGCAGGCGAGGCTGCAGGGGATGCACTGCTGCACAAGGCTGTCCCAGTACTCCTGGTCAGTGCAGTTCTTCATGGCATCCTGCCCCACTCCTGTCCCATCCATGGCTGCAGGACAGAGACACAGGTAGGTACAAGGTGGCCACCACAGAGCTGCTCTGCAGCCACCTCGTCCCTTTCTAGAGCTGGGACCCCTGGCAGGGACATCCTGGCTGTCCCTCAGCCCTCTCTGCTCTCTGACCAAGAGCACATGGCTAAATCTGCTTTTCAAGCTCTGTGTGTGTCCTGTGCCAGTCCCAGGGGACACACAGAGAGCCCACCCTGCCTTGGAGGTGGCCCCGAGGGTCTGGGGATCCCTGCAGCTGCCAGTGGGAGCACAAACACTGGGGACTGTTCCTGTCTTTGCAGGCTGTTCTGAAAATACCAGAAACGTGACCCTGTGTGCCATTGCTGCTCTTTCTCTCGGGTGTTCCGGTTTCTAGTGAAACCCAGGCTGATGTACAAGGCAAGTCAGAGCAGCAGAAGGAGGGAAATCTCCCCAGGAGACTTTGGGCACCAGATTAACCAGTGCCAGCTGGAGGTGGACGTGCTCTTGTCCCTGTCATAGGCCGTGTGTCCCATCCTCTGCTGCCCCAGTGCTCCATGCCCTTGTGATGCCAGAGACACAGCAGCAGTTCTCAGCTGCATAAAAACCTGCTCAAAAACTTTGATTTTGAAGAACTAGCTGGCTGATAAAAGCTCCTGTGCTGTGCGGGGTCTGGAGCAGCTGCAGGAAGCTCTAACCCAGCACCAGGGTGGCCCTGGTGGAAATGGAAATGTGCCCTTTGCTGCCTGAGAAGGCTCCTGGGAGCCACATCCCTGGCCAGAGCTGTGCCTGGAGCCACAGCTGTTTCCTGCACGGGTGGGAGATGCTGGTGCTGACGGAGCCCAAAGGTTTAAAACTTCCCCAAAGCTGCAGCATCGGCCTCTGCGTGCCCGAAGGCTGAGCTGCTGCTGTGGCAAAGCCAAAACTTTGATTTTTATACAGCAAGTCCCCTGCACTCTGCCAGGATTTCTCCTCTCTCTGCAGGACTCAGGGGTGTGCAGATTGAGCACTTTGCACGTCTGTCCTGCCACTGCCCACCCGGCACCTTCCCTGCACAGGGGGCTGGGGATGAGCTGGGTCCAACCTGGGGCAGCACATGAAACCCTCCCAATCCCTGGGAAAAATCCTCTCTGCACTGGGATGCTGGCCTGACACTCCCAGATGTTCAATTAATATTGCTATACGATTAAATAATGACTTTCTGTCGAGCTGGCTGGGACATCCCCCGGCAGAGCGAGGCTCAGGCCACTGCGCTCCTCGGATGTTCTTGGGACAAACTTTATACGCAGAGAACCCCCCAGGGGTGGCAGGAAGCCCTTTGGGGGTTTCTGCAAGCCCTGGGATGGCAGGGAGCTGGGCCATCCCTGACCTAGCTGGGGTTTCCCATGGGATAATTGATGGGAAGCAGATCTGGGGCTGTGTCAAAGCTGAGGGCTGAGCTCCCAGATGCTGCAAACACACATCCAAGGAGATGTTTGCCCTCATCTAGGACAGATCTCCCCCTCCCTGGGGAGTCTCAAGGTGCACGTGGTGCTCCCAGCATGGACTTCTCAGGATTTTCCAGCAGAGCCAGGTGAATTTTTTCCTCTGCCTCTCAACCACCAGGACTCTCTGAATTCCCCCTCAGACCCCTCATGCCTTTAAGCAACCACAGAACAAGGGGGAATGGTTTTAAGCTGAAGGAGGGTAGTTTTAGATTTAGATTTAGATTTAGATTTAGATTTTTAGATCAGGAAAAAATCCTTGCCTGTGAGGGTGGTGAGGCTCTGGCACAGATTCCCAGAGAAGCTGTGGCTGCCCCTGGATCCCTGGAAGTGTCCCAGGCCAGGTTGGACAGGGCTTGGAGCAGCCTGGGACAGTGGGAGGTGTCCCTGTCCATGGCAGGGGGTTGGATGAGAATTCAGCTCAAAGCATTCTGTGATTGCAGCCCCACAGCTCTGCCCACCCTCAGCTCAGGAGCTCTGAGCAGACCCTGCTGGCCCTGGGAACGTGACCAACCCCAAACCCTGGCCCAGACAAACCCCTCAGCCCATCCATCCATCCATCCCCTACAGCCCCTCGGTGGGTAACTCACATCTGACTCTCCAGCAGTCTCTACTTGCCCTTGGCTCCTGCCATGGCCCCACGAGCTGCAGCCCTGAGCCCCTGCACGCCTCAGAGGTTTATTATTAGAGATATTTGATTAATGCCTGCGCTGTGCATTTCCTGGGGTTTCCCCTTCTCCCTTCCATGCAAATTGGCTGCACACTCAGCACCTTGCATTGGCTCGTGGGGTCCCTGGGCTGCTGGGGACAGGGTGGGGGGACACTGGGGGGTGATGTGTCACCAGGAACAGGGACAGGTGTCCTGGGCCAGGTGGTCACATTTCAGAGGGCCTTGGGGGAGTGGGAGCTCTGCAGCACCTGCTCTTGCATCACAGGGCTGCAGCAGAATCCCAGAATCATAAATGCTGTAAAAGCCCTCTAAGATTGAGTCCAACCATCCCTCCAGCACTGCCAAGTTCCCTGATGAACCACATCCCCAGGGGCCACATCAAACACCTCCTAAAGGCCTCCAGGGATGGTGACTCCACCACTGCCCTGGGCAGTCTGTGCCAGTGGGATGTTGTCTTCACAAAAAGAAAACATCTTGGTTCACTCTGTACAAGAGGCAATTTCCAGTGCCAAGCACAGCTCAGATCATCCTTTCCGTGTCCTGAGGATGGCCAGCACAAGCCACTGTCCTGGCTCCTGCTCACAGCTCACAGAATGTCTCTGGAGCCCAATAAGGGGCCTTAAACACTGATTTTCTCAGGTGCATCCATGTCTGGGAGGCAGGAGAGCTGTGCCCTGCATGGGACTGAGTCCTGGGCTCGGGGCACAAAGCATTAATAACACATTAATAACACATTAATAGCACATTAGTAGCACATTATTAACTCAGCTTGTTTTCACAGAGGGAAAGAGCCACCTCTGCACTGCTGGCAGCCTCAGAGGTTTGTCCCTGATTCCTGCAGAGATGCTGGGCATGGCTTTGGCAGTGGTGCCAGGCAGAGGCACGAGGTGCTGGGAGTGTGGCAGAACAGTGACTCAGCTCAGCCCAGAGGGACCTTTCTGCAGAAGCAGCTGAAGGAGGAAGGAAGCAGCAATACCTGTTACTAAAAACATCAGTGGAGCAGCATCAAGGGTTTTTCTGTTTGGTTCAAAAACTCCTATTTTGTGCTTCCCATGTGGAGTGGGAATGGAGAGGCCAGAGGATGTTTTGCTGCTGTGTCCATTGCAGGGACATTGGAGGCTGATCCTGCTCATGGGGAGCAGAGCCCAGAGCAGAGAACTCAGCACCATCTTGTGTTTGGATGTGGCCCATCACACCCCAGATCCTGCAGGAGGGTGAGAACAGCACTGGCACCATCCCATGGACCACAGGGCTTGGAGCAAGGACCAGGAGAGGAGAAAACAGAGCCACAGGGACACTGCAACACTGCCATGTGCCGCATGTCGTGAATCTGGTAACAACCATGAAATCATTGCTGTGCTGGAGTCTCCCACTGGGAGGGAAATCCTGGTTTTGGAGCTGCTGAGCTGGTTGGGTGTGGCAGAGCAGGGAGATGGCCCTGGAGGGATGGTCCCAGCCTGCTGGCTCTTGGGTTTTGCAGGGGAAACTCAGCTCTGTAAATAGCACCAGAGACTCGCAGTTTCCACCCTGGTGAGCCCTCAAGAGGGAAGTGAGAAGCACTTGGGGGTGGTTTGTCCCTCCTCGCTGAGCAGGGATCAGGCAGTGTGGTTTCAGCTGTAGAATTCTGGGGCTGTGTTCACTGGAGCCCCATTTCCTCGGCCATGTGCTCCAATAGCCTCACCCTCTGTGTCCCAAACACCATCACCCTCCTCCTACAGCCTCTGAGGATGCTCTGTGGCTCTCCAGCTCCTCCAGACATGGTCCCACATGAGCTCCTGCCCTGCCTGGGGTAGTTCCTGTGGTTTGGGGCAGGCACCACCAGCCCCCTGTTCAGATTTTTGGATTAAACCCTTCCTTTGCTGAATCCACTGGTTCCCCAGAGCATCAACCAGCAGCTCCCAGTGCAATGCATCCCTCTGCATGGCTTTGCATCCCTCTGCATCCCCCTGCATCCCCTCACATCATTTTGCACCCTCCAGTGCCCACCTGGCTCTGGAGGTGCCACACTCTCTTTGGGGTGACAGAGCCCAGTTTTGTCCTGACAGCAAAATCTGTTTTTCTGCTGGGCTCTTGTCCCAGCAGCAGCACTGCAGGGAGAGCTGCAGGTAACAGGCAGACAGGGTGGATAATGTTTGGCTCTGAAAACTTTTCGAGATGTTTTGCCTTCCCCTTGAATGGCTTTGCTGGGATGGTTTCTCCCCTCATCCCATCTGCTTTCAGCAGTCCCAAGACGTTTGCTGAGACACGTGCTCCCTTTAGGACCTGAAAAAAGGGTTTGTGGGGGAAAAGGGGAGGAGGAGCCCTTTTGGGTCGAAACTGCCAGCTTTGGGGCCAGGCTGAGCGCAGACGGCTCCGAGGGCTCATTTCTGTCACCCCAATTCCCCGCGGAGACTCCGGGGCCAGGACGTGCCTGTCCCTGGGCATCCCCCGTGCTGCCACCGTCGCCTCGTGGCAAACCACAGAGTCACTGCCAGCCCAGATCCACGGGGCTGCTGCTGGGTTGGCCACCTGGGCTTCAGTGTGTGGCCCTGGGGACGCCCCGGGGCTCTGCAGAGCTGTGGTGAACATTGCGTGACCATCGTGGTGACCATCACAGTGACCATTGCGGTGACCATCACTGTGATTATCAGTCATGGTGACCATTGCAGTGACCATCGCAGTGACCATCATGGTGACCATCGTGGTGACCATCACTGTGACCATCACTGTGATTATCAGTCATGGTGACCATCGCAGTGACCATCGTGGTGACCATCACTGTGATTATCAGTCATGGTGACCATTGCAGTGACCATCGCAGTGACCAACATGGTGACCATCGTGGTGACCATCACGGTGACCATCACTGTGATTATCAGTCATGGTGACCATCACGGTGACCATTGTGGTGACCGTCACTATGATTATCAATCATGATGACCATGATGGTGACCATCATGGTGACCATTGTGGTGTCCATCATAGTGACCATCACTGTGACCATCAATCATGGTGACCATCATGGTGACCATTATGCTGTCCATCACAGTGACCATCACGGTGACCATCATGGTGCCCATTATTGTGACCATCAATCATGGTGACCATTGTGGTGACCATCACGGTGACCATCACTGTGATTATCAGTCATGGTGACCATCGTGATAACCATTGTGGTGACCGTCGTGGTAACCATCATGGTGGGTGACCACCACAGTGACCATCACAGTGACCATTGTGGTGTCTATCATAGTGACCATCATGGTGACCATCACGGTGGCCATTGTGGTGACCATCAATCATGGTGACCATCACGGTGACCATCACGGTGACCATCTCGGTGATGGCGATCCCCTTCTCCCCCGCCCGGTCAGTTCCCCCGGGCAGTCCGGGGTGCGGCTGTGGCCGCTCCCGCAGCCCGGCTGTGCGGGTCTGTCCCCAGGAGATGGCACCCTTGGCCAGCCCAGCCCGGCTCCCGCTGGCTCCTGGGGCTCCGGCGGCACCGCAGCCCGAGAATCCTGCAGCCCTGCCAGGCCAAGGGTGATCACAACTCATGGAATGATTTGGGTTGAAGGGACCTTAAAGCTCATCCCCCTTCCATGAGCAGGGACACATTCCGCTGCCCCAGGCTGCTCCAAGCCCTGTCCAACCTGCCCTGGGACACTTCCATGTGTGGATGCAGCTCCTGCCCTTCCCTGGAATCTCCATTTGCAGCAGCCCCCAGAGCCTGGGGGTTCAGGGCCCCCCAAACACCCCACACTGCTCCATTCCTCCCTTTGCTCTTTGTCTGTCACCACCCCTGGGGCGTCATCCCAAGGATGCTGAGCACCCAAGGGTGTCAGGGCACTGTGGCAGCCCCTGTGCCGAGGGTGTGACCCTCACTGAGGTTGTGCAGGGCTCTGGGTGAGCCCTGGGTGAGCCAGGCTCCAGGGGTGCCCCTGTGCATCAGCAGGGCGATGCTGCCACAGCCTCCTTGCCAAAACTCAGCACTGATCAGGAAAAGGGAAGCATTTTACCAAAACCCAGGCTGTGCTCAGGGCTGGCTCCCCAAACCCAGCAGCCAGCTGGAGACCAAGCATGGCCAGATGGGAAAAGACCTGAGGTGGCTGAGGTCTGGCACAGAAATGAGGAAAAAGGCCTAAAAATGCGTAGGGAAGGAGCAGGGAGAGGAGGGTTCAGTGCCAGGGCTGTGTGCTGAGGTGCAAAGCGTGGGTGGCGGATCAGGGAGATGAGTCAAAGAACAATCTTTGGCCAGAACAGCTGATCTGATTACGTGGAGTTTTGACCTGGTGGGAACAGCTCCTTGTCCTCACTGCTGAATTCTCTCTGGAGAGGCGTTTTCCTGGCAAACCCTCATGGGAAGGGGTTGTCAGCCTGTTCTGCTGTTAATTTTTAACACTAAAACCCTGGGGAAATTCCAGAGGACTGGAGGGTGGCCAGTGGGAGTCAATTTAATATTTAAAAGGGATAAAAGGGCTGATCCTGGGAATTACAGGCCAGGTGAGGCTGATCGCCGTCCCTGCACAAATTATGGGCTGGGTAATTGAGGATACTGTCAGCCAAAAATTAGAAGCTAAAAATATAATTAAGGTCGTTAGCTTGGTTTCATGGATGGCAGCTCCTGTCAAGTGAGTCGGCTTTGGTTTTTGGCATGACTCTGGGCTGGCTGATAAAGCTAATTGTGCTGCTGCATTATAATGGGTTTCTCCAAAGTATTTAATTTAGGGCCATGTGACATTTTCATTTGTAAAAGTTGCATTATATGGAGTCAGCAGAGCAGACATCCGACGGCTGCGCTGGCAGCTCTGGGGTGGTGGCCAAGGGGGCGAGTGATGGAGGAGGCTGAGAGCACTGGATTTTGCACAGGGTGATGTTTTTAGCGGGGTTGCTGAGGTGAGAGGGGGTTGCCAGGGATCCCCTCTGCCCTGCCCAGTTGCCAGAATGTGGGGAAACACAGGTAGGAACAAAAGATACGGATTTTCCTGCTGAAGCACAGCAAAGTCCAATGGCAGCAGCAGCCACTGATAACCCAACCTGGAGTGCAATTAATCAATTTTAGGAGAAAGGTATGAACTCACAGACATTTCGTATCTCTGGACAAGAGGAAAGTTCTGCTTGGTGGGACAGGATTTATTGTGGCTTCTGGGACATGCTCAGGCCTCTGTGTGTGCAGCTTGCTCTGGACCATCCTCGTGGGCTTTTCCAGCCCCATGGATGCTGCATTCTCCCCTCTGGACCGCATCAGCTGCAGCTGAGTGCTGTGGATTTCCTCCAGTAGATGATTCGGGTTCTTTTATTTTTCCCAATGAGAAAAATGGGGTTGAACTGGGCTTGGAGCAACCTGGTCTAGTGGAAGGTGTCCCTGCTCATGGCAGGGCATGGAACACGATGCTCTTTAAGGTCTCTTGCAACTTAAACCACTCTGATTCTGTGACAACTGGACACACAGCAGCCCAGGACCTTTCTCTCCATCCAGGAAGGATTTTTTACCCCGTGTGGATTTCCACTCTGTGGGTCTCACCCCTACAAGACACATGGTGGCATGAGGAGCATCCAAGCCTCCTTTGTTCAGTGTTTCCCCTGCCAGATGTTCCCCTGGCAGGGCTGTGGAGGGCTCTGGATGCAGCATCCCACCCTGGGGCTCCACTTGGAGCAGGGCAGAGGAGAGGAGCCCTCTCAGGCACCGCTCAGTCCAAGCCTGGATCCAGTGTGGATCCCAGGGCTTGCCAGCTCCGAGCCACGGCTCCTGCCCTCTCCCCCGGGCATCCATCCGTCTGGCTCCACGCTAATGACAGCGAACTGGCGGCACAGAGACATTAAATGACTTGCCCAAGGTCCCGTGGGGAGTGATGGCCACCCGGGAGGAGCACCTGGCCATCCTGCTCCTGTCCCAGCAGCGCCCGCCCCTGCGGAAAAATGTTCCACAGAGCAGGAAAAACACGGCACAGCCACACGGACCATGTCCCAAACTGTCACATCCTGCTGAGCAGAGCCAAGCAGGTGCTGGTGGGGTCTCCACACCAGCACAGGAGCGGGTGCTGCTCTCCTCTCGCCGGCGGGGTTTGGTGCTGTTGAACCCTTTGCTGGAGCTGCAGGGTTTTGCCATTGCCCTCCCCAGGCTGGGGCCAGCACAGCCTGTGCTGGTGACTAATACCTGGTTTGTACCTTGTTTACCTGGCACTGGGGCTTCTTCTTAGAAGGCTGACTCACCACACAGCACCTTCCTCCTCTGCCACTGCAGCTCCCTGACAAAAACTTTCCATTTTCCCATTGTTTTAATTGCTCTCATTTGAGGAAACTCCTCCAGAAAAAAAACCAGCTCTGGCTTGAAGAGACAGCTCCAACTGGGCATTCCCACAGCAGTGGCCATGGGGGGATGATGGGGTGAGACACCCATTCCCATGGCACATGTTGGGCACCTCGATGCCACAGCTGTGCCACGATTTGGGGATGCCACCCAGGGGATGTCACAGGCAGTGAGTTTCCAGAACGTGGCACACGGGCGGCCAGCGGTGCGCGAAGGCCGGCTCCGCACGGCTGAATGCGGCCCGACAGGTTTGTGGAGAAGCCTGTCCCGTTCAGCTGGATTTTTGGAGAGGCTGGAGCCAGCCCCAGCAGCAGCCGCTTCCCGCGAGGTGCTGCTGGCTCGGGCAGAGCCGTGCACGGCGCCAGGTCACGGCCCTGAGCCCACGGGGCAGGCACAGCCGCAGGGGGGACACACAGAACCTGCTCTGTGCCCTTTTCTGAGGGCATGGTGCCCCATGGAAATAGGGAAAGAGCAGCCCCCTTCCCTCCAGGGTTCCTCCAGTCTGCCCTAAGGAGGTGGAGAAGGGCTGAGGACCATGAGGGGAACACATGGAGGTGTCCATGGAGCTGCAGAGAGGAAAAAAAATGCTGGGTATCCGTAGGAACTGTGGGGTGTAGGGTGTGCCAGGTGCTCAGCAAGCAATGTGGCAGGGAATAATCCAACCTTGGGGATGGAAGCGGGCAGGGAGGAAAGGGCACTCAGGGAAGGACGAGAGCTGGTTGAGAAAATCATCCACCCTTCTCCAAGGAGCAGGATTTCCGCAGTCAGGTGCCAGGTGAACCCTGGACCCACAGCAAGGGCAGCAGGGTCTGTACATTCCAGAGGGGAAAAACCTCTCTTCCTGGGGTAGGGCTGTGCTTTTATAACATTAAGATGGGAAAATCCAGCCAAAATGGTGACATGTGGGGGTCTGGTGGCCACCTGGGATCATCATGTGGGCTCGGGGCTGGGTGAGGATGCACCGGGGTCACTGGTGCTCGGCTGCCCCGTCCCAAACCACGGCACACGGTGTGTGCTGCGAGTGGCCCTGGCAGGAGAGAGAGAGATGATTAAAGCTGCCTTTGATGAAGCAAAAATTAATAAACAAGCAGGCAATTGTGCTGGCCTTTATTTAGCGGGGATGACAGTACGGAGCCGGCGTGGCGAGGCCGCCGAGGCCAGGTCCCACATCAAACAGCGGGACAGCGCCGGGCGCGAGGGGACCACGCTGTCACCTCTTCTCCGACGAGTTTTTCCTGATCCCAAAAATCCAGGAAGATCCATGTGTCTGTTCCTCATAGCACAGCCCCATCCCATGCCGGCCGGGATCAGTGGGATGAGCAGGAGATGCTCTGTGCCGTGGTGATGTCTGACTGCGGCAGGACGCGCACTGGGTGCATTTTGGAGGTGCCACTTGGCACCTTTGCCCTGTCCCCTGCCCCAGGGTCAGCATTGCCACCTCTCTCCTGACCCAGTGATGCTCCACAGGCACTGAGGTCCCTTCCCTGGTGCTCCTGTGCAGAACCCAGGGAAAGAGCTGAGAGTCAAAGCTGTGGCCTCATACTGGGTCCTTATCAGCTGGTCAGGAATATTTACCTGCCGGTTTCCACCGGATAAAAATTCACTGGACAAACAGGAGCTCCCGGCTGGCCCCAGGGCGGTGGCACAGCAGGGACGTGGCTGAGGTGGGACGTGCACCCCTGTCCCTGCTTCATCCCTGGTCTGTCCGCAGTGCCCCATGTCACCGAGGAGTGTGAGGGACATTGTCCCCACCTATCTGAGCATCCAAGGGTTGGTGACCCCTGTGTGCCAGGGCTGGGGACAGGATCACGGATTGTCACCCTGGGTCACCATGTGTCCCACTGCTAGGGTGGGCTGTGTGGGGGCTGTTTGGGGGTCACTGTGCCCTATGGGGGGCCAAGGGTGAGGGGCACCGGATAACTACTCCTACAAGGGTTTGAGCTGAGCTGAGCTGGTCCGGGATAAATTGAGCTGAGCAAAGCCTAGCTGAGCTGGGCTGAGCCGTGCTGACACAGGGTGAAGAGAGCTGAGCTGGGACGAGCAGAGCCAAACTAAGCTGTGCCAGGCTGAGCCAAGCCGAGTTTATCTGTGTCGGGCAAAACCAAGTCAGGTTGAACTGAGTTGAGCTGAAAGAAGCTGAGCCGAGCCGAGCCGAGCCGAGCCGGGCCGCGGGGCCCGATCCTGCCCCAGCTGTCAGCGCACCGCCCCTCCCCGGCGGCCGAGGCGGCCCCGCCGCTCCCGTCCCTTTCCTTGCTCCCCATTGGCCAGCACGGCCGCTCATTAGAGGCGGAGGCGCATTCCCATTGGCGGGCGGGAACGTCTGTCCGCGCCTCCGCTCCGCCCCCTTTTCCGCCTGGATCCGCGGCGCTGGAAACTTTGCGGGCGGCGCAGTCGGGAGCGGCTCCCGCAGCGCCCGCACTCCTCGCACCCCCGGCCCCTGGCCCCGCACCGCAGCGACCCCCGCACCGCCTCTCACCGTCCCGCCCGGCCCCGCACGGCGCGGGCAGCGCCGCCCCTCCCCACTCCGCCGCCGCCCGGCCATGCGCGCCCGCTGAGCCGCAGCAGAAGCGGCCGCCCTGCGCTTCGCTCCCTCTGTTGATTTTTTCCCCTGCTGTATTCGCTGGGGTTCTGTGTTGGTTTTTGCGTTCGCGTGACGCCCCCCGCGGGCGCGGGGCGGCGGCGATGGGCGCGGCGGCGGGCGGGCGCTCCGCGGGGCGCTGAGCGGGCGCGCAGCGGGCGCGGGCCGCGCCATGGCCGCCAAGGACAATCCCTGCAGGAAGTTCCAGGCCAACATCTTCAACAAGAGCAAGTGCCAGAACTGCTTCAAGCCCCGCGAGTCCCACCTGCTCAACGACGAGGATCTCAACCAGGTGGGATCTTACCCCAAAATCCACTGTTTTCCCCCCAAAACGCACCCCGGCGTCCCGCCCCGCTGCCCGCCCCTCGGGCGCCGTGCGGTGTCCGCTGTCCCCGTGGGGTCCCACAGGTATCTTGGGAGCCCCCTGGGTAGTTTAGGGTCCCATGGGTGTCCCGATGGATAGCTCAGGATCCGATGGATAGTATAGGGTCCCATTGACATCCTGGGGTCTCACACATAGGACAGGGTGCCACGCGTGCCTGCTGTTCCCATGATTGGCACAGGATCCCATGGGATCCCCAGGGGTCCCACGGAGTGCCTGCTGGACACAGATGTTGTAGGGTCCTGTGCGTGCCTGCTGCTCCCACAGTTACCGTGGGATCATGTCAGGGATGCTATGGGGTCCCATGGATAGCACAGGGAACCTACAGGTATCTTTATATTCTGTGGGGTGTTGCGGAGCTCCAAGGGTGCTCCCTGCTGCCATAGGGTATCTAGGAGCCCCATGAGGTGTTCGCTGATCCTGCAGATAGCCCAGGGACCTACAGGTATCTACAGATTCTGTAGGGTCTTCAAGAGCCGTACTGGTGCACTCTGGTTCCGTAAAGTGTCCAGGAGTCCCATGGGATGCCTGCTGTCCCCATGGGTGGTGCGTGGTCCCATGGGGTGCCTGCTGACCCCATGGGTAGCACAGGGACCCACATGTATTTGTGGATCCCATGGGGTGTCCAGGAGTCCCATGGTTGCTCTCATGGTTGTCCTGTAGAGTATCCAGTGATTCCTGGATAGCGTGTGGTCCCATGGGGTGCCTGCTGACCCCACAGACAGCGCAAGAGACTCACAGATATTTGTGAAGCCCGTAGGATGTCCAGGAGTGCTCTGGGTGCTGTCTGGTCCCATAGGGTGTCCAGGGATCCCATGGGACTCCTGGACACTTTATGGAACCAGAGTGCACCAGTACGGCTCTTGAAGACCCTACAGAATCCATAGATACCTGTAGGTCCCTGGGCTATCTGCAGGATCAGCGAACACCCCATGGGGGCTCTTAGATACCCTATGGCAGCAGGGAGCACCCTTGGATCTCCACAACACCTCATGGAATATAGAGATTCCCAGGTGTCCCACAGTGTGCCCACAGGTTCCTGAGGCCACCTCCCCTGGGGCCTCACCCCCTGAGGCCATTTGGGGCCCCGCACCAGCACCTGGGGTGATCCTGTCCCGTCCTGGGGTGCAGGGCAGCAGGTGGGGGGTGTCCTGTGAGCTCCATCAGGCGATCCAGAAAGTCCTGGGAAAAAAACTCGGTTGAAAACAAAACGTCCCCTCCTGGACGTGCCGGACATGACCCCCTTGCTTTCCTGGGGACGTGGGAAGGGGACCCCAGCCCCTTTCCGGAGAGGGTTCAGCGCTGGGGGGCTGCCAGGGCTGGGCCTTCTTCCTCCTCTTCCTCCTCTTCCTCCCAGGCCTCCCTCAGGCCCAAGGCTGGCGCTCCCATGGCAGGGGGTGTTTGGGGCACGGGGGGCGTTTTTGGGGTGCAGGGGCCCGTCCGTGGTGTTGGGGTGTGGGGAACAGGGCCGCCCTGCCTCCTCCCACACCTTTCTGGGCCAGGGCTGCCATCCCCGCTCCCGATCCTATTATGGCAATGAGATCAGACATATTGCTGCGCTCGCTGGGGGGGCGGCGGAGGGAGGGGGGGGGGTGCATCGTGAAATCTGAGGGCTAATATGGAAAAAATGTAACTGGAAAAAAATGCCGTGGTGTGTGCGGGAAAGGGGCGGGCGGCGCGGAGCGTCGCGGCCGTGCCCAGACAAAGGAGCCGTCCCGGAGGGGGCTCGGGAAGAGCCCCCCGCTCCCGGCCGGCCCCTTCGCGCTGCCCGGGGACTGCGCTGCCTCCTGGTGCAAAGCTTATTTACTTTTGTTGGGGGGCTCAGAGCATCGCACGCTGCCCGCCATAGTGCCTGCCACGGGGGCCACCCACCTCTCTGGGGACCCAGGGACGCGTTTCGGGCAGCCCCTCGTTGGCTTTGTTCCCGTCGGGGTGGTGGGTGGCCCTGGGGGGGCTGCACCCGCGTCCGGTTCCCATGGGGTCGGGGTCAGCCCCGTGGCCGGATCCAGGCCCTGGTGCGGGGGGCTCCGGTTGGGAAAACGGCGCAATCCTGCTCGGTTTCTCTTCTTGCAGCTGGGGTGAAGTAATCCCGCTTTCCCAGATAAGATGGTGGCTGTGGTAGCGTGTGATGCACGCACGCACCTCCCGCCCTGCCCGCAGCTCCCCGGGCCCAGGAGCCCCCCGGCCGCGGCCACCCCGGCGCTTCCCCGCACCCTGCTCGCCTCTCTTCCCACTTCGAGCCCCGTTTCGCAGCCTGGTTGGATGTGGGGGTGTGCTCTCTCCGAAGCACACCCAGGAATAACGGTTCATTTAACAGCTCTGAATGCTTCTGCCTTTCCAACTCAAACATTTGAAGCTTGGGTTGGGTTGGAGGGTCCCACTCCGCAGCATGGGGGCTCGGTGTCCAGCGTGTCCTGCTCACCCCGTGGACAGGGACAGTGTTGGTGATTACCTGGAGTCAGGCTAGAAAAGTCTTTTGCAGTCATCTGACCTTTGTACTTGGCTTGGAGGAAAGGTGAAGGTACTTCACGCTTACGTACTCGTGTCTCTTTTGGATTTTTATTAGATAAAAATACCTGTGTGGGTGTCAGGAGCTGCCCCCGCTGCTTCTCGGGGTGCTACAGGGTGCTGGAGCCACTCGGGACAGAGACCCAGAGTGTGTTTGAAAAGAGTCACAAATATTTAGCGGTAGTAGTGGATTTCCGTCGTACTCGGGAACCGGCTTAGGAATGGGGCTGGGAGGGGGGAAATCCAGCCCCAAACATCAGGATTAATGAGCTGGAGCTCTCTAATAATAATCAGACTTAGCACTTCCAACTTCAAAGGGTTGTGCGGACGCTAAGTCCCTAATCCCGGGAGCGCTGCGTTCACGAGTTGTTTTTGTGCGTGGCTCTGCTGCTGGACGGGGCTCGGTGTGATTTGGGGCAGCTACACACAGTCCCACCACCTGTTGGAGACGTGACTGTCCCCTCCCAGGGCTGCAGGGGGGAGGTGATGAGCCCTTTACCCATCCCCAGTCTGTGTTCGACCTTCTGGGATGCCTGCACAGCATGGGAAAAACTGGGTCAGTCAGCATGGCTGTTCTCCCTTTGGGAAAATCTGTTGCTGTGGGTCGTAGGCTGTCAGATCCCTTGATCCTGTGTGGTGGCAGGATCTAGCTGCTGGCAGACACAGTGCTGTTGGTGGCTCTGTCCTTGCTGTGCCACCCACCTGTTGCCAGCTTGTCTTACGCTGCTCCTTTTCCCATCCAGGCAGAAATTCCCTTTTTGTGGGAATTTCCACTTTCCTGGCAAGGCATGCCCATGCTGGCACTGCGCAGTCCCCCTCATATGGAACTCGGTTTTCTAGAACCTGCCTGATGGATGGTTCCCAGGGTCCCCCATCCTGTCTCCAAGAGAAAGCCAGCCTTCCAGTGAGACCCTCTTCCCAAGCTCAGAGTCCCCCGAGGCTCTCATGGGGGTGTCACTGTGGGGTCCCTGCTCTCCGTGCTGGCTGCTCCAGGCTAATCCATGTCTGCACACACATACCCTTGGTCTATGAAATGAGGCCCCCAACAACATGGGACTGGCTGGGAATTAACCTAAAAATTTTGCCTGGCCTGAATTGGAAGAAGAGCAGAGTGTAAAGCAGTTGCTTTTAATTTTCTCCATGCATTTGCTCTCTCGGGGCGTGGGGACTGGCACAGATAGAGGAATTTGAGGACGTCTTTCCAGCTACCAGTGTCTTTTTTTCTGCCCTTTTCTTCTTTTTATTAGAGATCATGGCATAGATGCCCGGAGGACCACCCAGTTAGAAAACAGAGCTCACAGAATTTTCCCGCTGCCTCTTCCTGTGACCACCCCTGCCCAGTGACAGGGGGTGGTTATTTCCATCTCTTCTCTATTGGACATTATCACTTTCCTACTGTTCTGGACGCTGAGCAGCTCTGAGGCTGGAGTGTGTCAGTGTTGGGTCGCAGGCTTGGCTTTGCTCTGGGACATTGCATCCATGGGGCTGAGATGTCCTGTGCTGCAGGGGTCCTGTCCTCGCTCCTTGCGTTGTCCAAAGGGTGACAGGGTGAGGGATCGTGTCCCGGCCACACTTTTCTCTCCAGCTCTGCTCCTTTTTGGGAGGAAAAGCCCCCATTTTCCTGGAAAGCAGCCCCCGCGCTTGCATTCCCCGCTCCCCGCTGCTTGTATCATGCTGCAAGAATCCGCCTCTACTTGACTGATTATTAGCGCTGAACGGGGAGATTTCTCTGCAAATGTCAAAATTTGCCTCTCTTGGTGGCAGTGGAGGGCAGGGACTTGGAGGGCACAGCCACAGGGACTTGGGGCCAAGGTCACAGTGGCTCTGCCCTGTGGGCAGCATCCCATCCCTGAACAGTGACGTATAGGCAGGGAGCACAGCAGGCACTTGGAAGCTCTATTGGGTGCTGGCGTTGATTTGGGGTGCACTTGAACCTCTGCCTGGCCCAAGGGAAGGGACGTGGCGGCGCCTTTGGGTGCTGGAGAGCCGTCCCCTTTGCACACTCACTGCTGCTGGGTTTTTGCATGGCGCCGCACCTTATCTGCGCTGGCACCTGACAAAGTGATAAATCGCCTCTCCAGCGCTGTGGAGAGATGTTGTGGCTTCTCCCAGGCACTGAGGAAGGCCAGTGGTGGGAAGTGGTTAGATATACCTGCTCACTGCCAGGCACACCGGCTTCGGGACTGCTCCAGGAGGAGCTGGAATTGCAAAGTCCATCCTGTCCCGCTTCGTTTTGCTGCTGCTTGACAAATTCTCTGTGCATGCCGCAGCCAGCCTGGGCCAACTCTTGCTCTGACTGCCCCAGGCGATGGCAGCGCTCGGACCGAGCACAGCCCTGGGACCAGGGGTGTTTGCAGAAGGAGGCCGGCTGTTTGCACGAAGGGTGAATTCAACCTTTCCCCTTCCTGTTCCTCTGGTTGCTCGGTCACTCCCACTGCCCACTGTTTGGGCAGCTCTGTCCTTTGGGATTTGCCGACACCTGGGTCGGTGCTAGCGGTGTGCCAGGAGGGCTGTGCCATGCGCAGTGCCCATCAGCTGGCCCATGGCAATGGCACTTGGTGATCCTTATGCCCCAAGTCCACTCTGATTTGGCCTTGTGCTGCATGTGGAGATGTGTTGGTGGTGAAATCCTGGCCTGGGATTTGCAGCCCTGGCAGTGGCCGACTCATGTCTGCCTTGTCCAAATGTGTTTTAGCAGAAGAGCTAGATATGGATGGAGAGGGAACTCTCCCCATCATCCAGGATGGCCTTCAGGAGCTGCCCAGGTCTTGTCCTAGAAAAAGCACTGTTTGGGCTGAACCCAGGGGGAGTGAGCAGCCACTTGGATGAGGAGCTGGGGGATGGGAGAGTGTTTTTGCTTCAGGAATGGTTGTGGATGCTCAGAGGCAGCTCTGCAGCCTCCGCGCTGGGGTTTGGCGTCACCAGGTGACAGACAGCAGAGGGGAAATGTTGTACAGGCAAGGAAACAGGGATGTAAGCAGCTTAACTACTGAGGCTGGGCTTCATCCCAGCCCTTGGGATTGCTGCTGGAGCGTGGGTTTGCACAGCAGTGTTTGCAGAGCCTCCCAACAGCCATGGTCATGGGTTTCTCGTGGGTCTCCATCTGTCATCCCACTGGGAGCACACAGAATGACAAGTGATGCTGGTCTCTCAGTTCCTAGAAGCCATACTGTGGGCAGTAACACCTGCTTGGATATCACATCCCATTCCCTCCCTAAACACTGTTCTACCTTCCCCATTCCTGCTGAGTGACGGCTGCTCCAACTCATCCATCAGCGATGTTCTCTTGGCTCCGAGGTGTGCAAAACTGAGAGCTGAGCAGAGCTGAAACGGCCCAGATTTCCTATTTTGAGGTTGCAACCACAGTGTTTGTGGTGACTTTCTCCTTGAACTGTGCCAGAAATGTGTCCCTGCCTCAGGGGAGCTCTGAGTGGATCAGGAGAAAGCATACAGGCAATGATGACCCTACTGTCCCCACTCTCTGGATCTGGATGAGAGGTGTGACCCTGTTGTGCTCCCCTGGGTGTGAGGAGCAGCAGGTGCCGCTGTCAGAGAGGCTCCTTTGGAATATTAGGGCTCACCCATAAAGGTGATGGAACAAGTTCCACCATGGATTCACTCACAGGTTGAGTACATCATTCTTTTGTGGGGCTGCTGGAAGCCCTGGCATCACTTCCCTGGTGCACAGGGCTCTCTGCTCCCAGTGCTAGAGGCAGAGCCTAAAGCTCTGATGCAACAATCCATTTTTCTTCCCCTTCCCGCTCAGTTGCCAAGCCTGAAACAAAACAAGCCCTGCCTCCACCCGAGACAGGCTGATTACGTCTGCCGGCAGCCTAAACAGATTATCCCTCCCGCCACGCGCTCGGAGCCAGGAGTCTCTCCCGGCAATGGATTCGGACTTCCCTCCGAACATGAAGGGCTGGGTGGGCACTGCCTGTGGGGGCATCCCAGCCCATCCAGAACCCCAGTGGGGATGTGGGTTGGGTCTGGACCCTAAGACGGGATCTGGATATTGGTACAGCTCTGCTGTTCCACCTTGTGCAGTGAACTCCTGCAGCACTGTGGGGCCAGCACAGTGTGGCTCTGCTGGTGCCCGGCAGATTTGTGTGGGGAGGGAAAAGCTGAAGGTACCACCAAAAACACAGGAGGTGTGAAAGCCTGTCCAACAGGCAGCTGGTTGGTGTCACAGCCCACTTCCAGCCGTGTGAGCTGGCACACTTCATGGGCTGCCACACTCCTGTGACCCAGCCTGCTGTCTGTGGCCCTGGGGGTGTGCAGGGGCTCCTGTGTCACCCTGGGCTTTGGGAAGTGCTGAGTGGCTCTGCACGTCCTTCAATCCCCATTCCCCGTCTGCTGGGAATTGTGTTCTCAGTGCTGGTGGAGCTGGTTGGGGTGGTTTGTCCATGCCTGGGCAGCATCAGCACAGCAGCCTGACAACTTTGTGTAAACCCAGCTGGGGCCGCTTCCTTCTCTGCTTCCTCCCACCCGCCGTGCTGCCGGCAGCGCTGGGCTGGAGGCAGCGTCCTCCCCCTGGATGCGCCATGGGCTGAAGGGATGGAAGTAGTGGCTGGAGCAGCGACCTGAGAGGCAGGTGAGGTGCTGCTGGTGCCCCACAGCCCAGCTCCAGCGTCGGATCAAAGGTGGGATGCGATACCTGGACACTCCCAGAGGTGTGACAGGAAACGGAGTGGTGACATGGGGATGTTTCTGCCTTAGTCAGCCTCAGTCCCAGCAGTCCCACGGGAGGGATCGGATGGAATGGCCACTGTGGGGCTGCAAACTGGCTGCACTTCTCATGCCATGGTGGGGTGAGTGTCACCTCACCCCACCCCATCCCAGCTCTATCAGTGGCTGCTCTCCACTCTGCTTTCCCACGGCATTTTGTGGCTCACCCTCCAGCCAGATACCTTCTGGATAAGAGCAAAGCAAAGCCACCCACCCAGCACCCTGTGTGGCTGCTACCTGTGGAGAAACTACATGGAGCTGCTCTTTGGATATCCCCAGAGCTGCCAGGAGGCAAACAGGGCCATGTGTGGTTGAAAGCATCCTGGGAACCCTGTTCTAACACCATCCCTGCATGTGAGGTTGGACAAATCTCCTTGGAAGAGGGAAATTTTTGCTCTGAGGTCTTGCTCAGTGCTGGTTGTTGCATTTTCCTCTTCTTGAGGAGCTCTCCAGAGGAAGCCAAGCCAGTGGCAAGGACGTGTGATTCCAGCTCCATGCTGGTGCTCCAACACCCCCCCCCCCAGACCTGCCTCCCACATTGGGTTTATTTTAAACCTTGCTTCAGCAGGGCCATTCCAATGCAGGTGTGATGAGCTTATTTCAGAAACTTTGTGTGCTAATTCATATCCCTTTCATTTAGCCTTGTACCTCTCTGGGCATTTGCTTGGTTTTAGCAGGAGCTTGTTTTGGTTTGGCTTTAAAAAGCACTGCTGCGTGTTCATTTGTTGATGGGTGGAACCAGGCTGCCCACGCTGCCTGCCTCTAATTCATACCTTTCAGCTACTTTGGTTTCAATATCTGGAATTGGATTCTTCTGCCAAAATACGCGTAGCCCACTGGTGGTTATTTATGATGCTGGTACAGAAATGTCCGTGCTCTGTGTTAAGGGTGTGTATTTCAGGTGCTCAGTGTTTATTTACAGACACTTTGAGCTAAAATTGCAATGGCTGAGGGCAAAATAATGTCTGTTGGGGGGTGTGAGCCAGGATGAGGTAGGGCAGGACTTCATGCCTGTAATGCTGGGTTAAGGCTTCTTGCTGCTAGTCCCTGTTGGTTTCACGGTTACTTTGTGCCTGGTGTGGCACTGAGACCTGCTGCCTGTCACACAGACTGCATTCTGCAAGGCTGCAGTGCTGTGGCTTATGTCAGAGAGCTTTTACTCATGGGGCTTTGCTGTGTTGAGCACTTACTCTTGCTCAGGAGCTGTGCTGGGGCACAGAGGAGAAAGCTGGGGGATGGAGGAGGGCTGAGCCCTGCCTGCAGCTCAGCTGTCTGGAGCATCGCCAGGGTGCTGCCTTGGTGTAGTAGTGCCAAGAATTGGGATGTCACTGTCATCCTCTTGTTCCTGCATGGTGGAGGCCACTCCGAAAATCTTCTCAAGCCCCAGCTGCTCAGCAAATGAACCCCGTTTCCTGTCAGTGATCCATTGAAGGGTCTCTGGGGGGTTATCACTAGTCACTTGCAATTCTGCTTTTCCCCTGCAAAACATGAGAGAAATTTGGGATGTTTGGCTCCTGCCAGGCCATGGCGTGGGCACGGATGCGTCACGGGCGGCTTTGGGTGGGGGCGCGGGGCGGGGTGTGCCGGGGGAGTGGCAGAGCCTGGCTCACCTGCGGGGCGCTGGCAGCGTGGGCGGCACGGAGACGGGCACGGAGCTGGGCACGGAGCGGTGCCGAGCAGCTGGAGGTGCCATGGGGGCCATGGGCGAGCAGGGCACCAGCATCCAGGTGAGCTGGGCAGGGGTGGCAGGGGGCTCCGGGCCCTTTGCCAAAGCCAGGGAGGGTTGTGGTGCACATAGGCGCCTTTCTGTGCCCCCAGTGTGGTCGTGGGAACAGGTGTAGGCGTGCCCTGGGCTCCTCTGTCTCCCCCAAATTGGATCCTAAGCCCAGCACTTCGTTTTCATTGGTTTAAATCTCATTAAAAGGGGGAAGGAAGGAAGGAAGGTCTTCTCAAATCATGTTTTCCCAGCTGCTGGGAGAGCAACACCTCTAGCTGGTATGTCATATTGTGAAGGGGATAAGAGATTTTGTTATTTCTTTTCACTTTATAAACAGCAAAAGGTCTCCTCGGGTGTGTTTCCAGTTTGCTTACTCAGTGCTTCATGCATTTGACAGTTTCTGGTGTATAGGCAGTTTCTTCTATTGTTTGCAGGGATTTTTCCAGAGGGGAAATTTTTTTTTAACATTACAAAACCACAGAAACTGGCAGGAGGAATCTAGGGGAGGTACTGGATTGGAAACAGTTTTAAACTTTAAGGAACAGAACAGAGTGAAAGCAACAAGATTAACTGAATCAGTTAAAGAGCTGGGAGTGTGTGTCCTTGTGACTTTTTGGCTGGGCCAGGATGGACGTGCCTGGATGTTCCGTGGTAGAAAGCAGTGTTCCCAGACCCAGGGTCTCCTGGAGCTGGATCTTCCTGGGTTTCCTCCCTCCTGATCTGTCTTGGTATCTGTGGAGCTGCCTTGCTGGTGTGGCAATGCTTTGCCACTCTTGCAGCAGGATTTGGCCCCAGCCCTTGCCAGGTGTTGGCTCATCATTTACAGCTTGACAAGGCAGCAGGAGCAGTGCCTGCAGGACTTTGCGTGGGAGGACATGCCCGGTGCCCATCCCCATCCCACAGCTTCCCATGGGTCAGCTTCACCCCCAGCCACTTCTGCATCCAGTGGAAAGAGCCTGGATATTTTTTTTCCACTGACATACGGCAGTGCTGCAAGGTTCTTTCCGAGTATTCTTTCCTTTTCTCTTCCCTGCTGGCTGAATGAGCTGTTTTCCCTCCTCCTGGCTCTGACCTTCCTGTGTGCTCGGCCGTGGGCCGCTGGATGCTGCTGCTGGGGGAAGAGAGCTGGCAGGGGCTGGCCCTGCAGGGAAGCAGGAGTTGGATGTGCACGGCACGGGAAGCGGCTGGGAGCTGGAGAGCTGCCAGCACTGGGTAGTTTTTCCTCTCTTAATTAACGAACGGAAAACATGGAGCTCTCCTTTGGAGTGTGTTTTTGCTTTGGAGTAGAGGCACGCTGCCGATGGCGCTGGGGATGGGCTCTGCTGCTCGGCAGTACCCGCGAGGTTGGTGCTCCGGGCACGGTGCCATGCAGGAGCAGCTGTGTTTGGAGTTTGTGGCTGGGGTTTTGCCTCCTCCCGAGTCCTCGTCTCAGTGCCGTTGGCACACAGTGTGTGTCACAGCACGGGTTGCCATCAGACACCACGTTCCCTGCGCTGGGAAGGCTGAGTGCCTGCGTGCAGGAGGCTGAGCTCACACAGCTGCCTGCGTGCTGGGGCTGCTGCAGTGTCCCGTGGTCTCTGACCATCGATTCCCTGTGGTGCTGATCCGCGTTGAGCCATCTTCTGCTGTGTGTGAATGTTTCTCTGCTGTTTCTTTGCAGGCCAAACCCATTTATGGTGGCTGGCTGCTGCTGGCCCCGGAAGGAACGGACTTTGACAACCCGGTCCATCGCTCCCGGGTAAGTGAAGCTGAGACATCCCCTCCCCGTGACGTGGGTGGCGGTGGCAGGAGGAGCAGCAAGGGCTGTCCCTGCCCGTGGAAGTGGCTGTGACCCTGGGAGTGCCAAAGGCACCTCCGTGCACCCCTCCCCTTGTGCAAACCAGGAAGCTGGGAGATGTTTCTGGCAGCAAGGCTGGAATGCCTTCTCTGGGATGCAAGGTCTCCCATGCTGGGCAGCCTGGGGCACTGCAGGTGCGGGTCAGGCTCAGTGTGTGCAATTTTATTGCTTGTTGCTTTTGCTTTTTGATGCTGCTCTGGTTTGCCTGACACGTGTCATGCTGCCAGGAAGGCAGTGGGGTGTGGGCTGTGTGACTCTGAGCTGTGCTGTGACCATTAGAAAGGCTCCCAGTTTTCCTTTGGGGCTTGGAAACAGCTGCTTTATTTTCTGCAGCTCATCATGAGCGTGCCCAGAGCTCTACAGGGAGGCTGCATCCCATCCCCTAGTGTGGATATGCCAGTGTCAGGCAGGTCCTGCAGCAAGGAAGGGGCCAAGTGGTGGTTCCCATTTGTGTAATCCTGCAGACAGAGCAGGACACACTCAGCTCCTTCCCAAAGGGGTGTTCTCATGCCTGGCAGAAACAGAAGCATCCTGTGGGGTTGGAGCATCCCCCACTTTCCTGTCCTGGGGGGTGTGAGGCTCAGAAGGATGTGGCCAGGCTGATGTCCTTTCACTGTTGGCTTGTGATGAGGACTTCCAGCCTGTCCCCAAGCTTGTCTTGCAGGGAGCTTGCTGCTGAGGCTGCCAGAATGGGGCTGTCTTGTGCGTGGGAGGGATGGCAATGGTCCGTGAACCCTCTGTCATGCAGCCAAAATGCTCTCGGAGCTGTTTGTAATAAAAAAATCGCTCCCGAATGAGCAAGAATTGAGTTCTCAGTTCAGCCTGGGGTATATGGGTCATTGCTTGGAGTCACAGCTTGTCATAGACTGGCTGGCCCGACATAAAGGGGACATGGGACCCAGGTCGCCCCAAAACCCAGGCTGCTTGCTAAGCTGGGGTTTGTGGAGGTCCATAAGGTCCTCCATAGTTCTGCTTGTCCCTGAGCACCCTGGACTTTGCCTGAAGGGCTGAGAAAAATGAGATAAGAATTGCTGCACTGGGGCTATGAATCCAGGACTTTTTTATTTCAGCCTGCTCAACCAGTTTTTACTCTTGGCTGAAAACAACCTGGCACACACGAAAAATAAAAAGGCAGTTTTCCAGCCAGATCAGTTCTCCAATCTGATTTGCTGTGCAGCTGCAGAGGCAGCAGTGCCAGTGTGGTGCCAGAATTGCCTGGGCAGTGCTGTGCCAGGAGTGCAGCCACCACCACCACCATCCAAACTGAGCTCGTGTTCTGCTGGGGAACATCTGACGTGACACCTGTCACCCTGGAATAGGTGATGCAGGATGAAGCTAAGGGCTCAGAGCATTTAGTTTGGGGATCCTTCTGGTGTCCCTCCAGTATTTGTGGCATGAACCTGAGTCAGGAGAGGTTCACTTTGGATATTAGGAAAAGGTTCTTCCCCCAGAGGGTGGTCAGGCACTGAATAGGCTCCCCAGGGAATGGTCAAGTCCCAAGACAGCCAGAGCTTAAGGCAGTCAGCATCGAGCGCTGTGGGCTGGTGCACACAGACCCTTGGCAGTGCCCTGACAGCTGATGTGCAGCTCCAGTGCTCCCAGCAAGGGCCAGGGACTGTTTGGCACTGCCATGACCCGCTCCTTATCTTCTCTTGCAGAAATGGCAGCGTCGCTTCTTCATCCTCTACGAGCACGGGCTGCTGCGCTATGCCCTCGACGAGATGGTGAGTGCTGCCTGGCTCTGTCCCGGCTCTGGGGATCAGCTGGGTTATCTGCTGCCCTTGGAGTGCTCTGCCAAGCTGGAGGAGAGCTGTTCTTGCTGGGTTTGACTCTGTGCCAGGCTGGGTTTGTGTGGGAGCTCAGTGGACACTCTGCAGAGGATGGTGGGCGTTTCGGAGGCGTGCGAGTCCCGCCTGGCGTGGGATTCAGCATTTGCTGACAGATCCCACGCTGGTAGGAAGTGCTAGAGGGGGTCCCCGAGGTCGTTCCTCCTTTCTTCCTCCTTTTTGCCCAGTTCCCCTGTGCCAGCTGGGTTTTGGTGGTGGTGAATCACCTTGGCAGTGTCCAAGAAGGAGGCCCTGCCTAGCGATGCCCGTGGAAAGTAGGTCAGCTGGAACAACTTCCCACTGCCTGCCCGCCCTGGAGCTGCAGCTTGTCACCAGCACTGTTCCCATCAGCAAAAGGGGATCAAAGGAAGGGAAACCCATTCACTGGGATCTGCAAAGTGGGGCTGAAGAGCCCAGTAGGTCAGTCCCAGGAGCACCCAGGACTGCTGATCTATCCAGCAAGCCCACAGAGGGTTCCCAAGGCAGAGCAGGCTGGCACAGTGACACCCACGTGCTGGGTTCTGCCTGGGCAGGAGGCTCAGGAAGCCAGCTGGAGAGAGCACACCCGTGGGACAGGGACACATGGGGAGCTGTGTCTGTGGCAGGGAGGCTCCCTGCTAGGTCAGTGTGCCTTGGTCCTCCTCCAGTGTCTCCTGTGAGGGCACCGTGGAATGAGGAGGCATGGCGAGTGTGGCTCAGATTTCATGCTGTGTTTGTTTGTATTTTTACTTGGGGTTGGTCCAAGTGCCCTAAATAATTTAAATGTCTTGGGTAGGAGCAGTGGAGGCTTTAATACATTTTCAGTGTCAGCAACCTGACTCTGCATTGGGCTGGTGTTTCCTGTCTTACACTGACAGGAGGGTGCTTTGTGTCTGGGTGGAGTATAGGGAGATTCCCCAGTCTGAGGTAGAGGTGCAGGAATGCTGGGAAACACAGTTTGGAATATTTTTTTGCTGTTTTGCATCCTGAAGAGGTTGACCTGCCCCAGGTTCTGCCACATCTGGGCAGAAGCAGACAGGCAGTGCCCCAGCCCTGTGCCCCAGGGGCCATTGCCAGAGAGCACCCAAAGACAGCAGGAGCATCCTGCAGTTCTCCAGTTAGCTGTTGGGCTTTCTCCCCTTGAGAAGGGAAAAAGTGGAAGAAAAACAAAAAGGCAAGGTAGATATGTGCAGCATGGGATGGTGTCGCAGGCAGTGTGACACCACTGTGCTGGCTCCTGGACTCGCTGCCCCAAGGCCACTTGTGCTGTGAGGATCCCAGGAGGGTCTGGCCATGTCACAGTCATAGATAGAGGAAACTATCATGGATCCATCCTCCTCACTGGGGTTTGACACATGATACAAAAATACCCTCCTGACCTTTCCACCCCTCCAGCTGTGCCAGCTTCTTGCCCTGTCCCCACCACCTCCGTGGCCTGGTGAGGAGTAACAGGGCTGGAGCCTCAGCCAGGGGTGCCAGCAGAGACACTGTTTTTCCATGAGGGATACGCTGTGCAGTCCCCTCAGGGATGATCTCCCCCCACTGTGCCCCACTGAGCTGGGTGGGGGTCCCGTGGGAGCCTTGGTGTGGAGCAGCCTCTGGAGCTGGCCAGAGACCTCCCAGGCACTCACAGGCTGGGATTGAATGGCTCTGCTTGAACCTTCCAGACGTTAATTTTGTGGGTTTGGCAATTTTTGCTCTTATTAAAAGTGGAATTGGAGGGAGGGGTGAGCTTGGGAGGGGAGTCCTGGGCTGGTGATGCTGGAGACATTCCTGTGCCTGACCAGGGAGGTTTTGCTCCTGGCTCCCAGCAGGTTGGAGAACAGTGGGGTGTGAGGGGACAGCTCAAAGCACAAACCCAGGTTGAGGAGACGTCAGAGAGTCCCCAGAAGTGTTGGTGCTGTGGTTGGTACTCAAGAGACCATGGAATGGGGCAGCACTGGGCACAGGGAGCCTTTTGCCATGGGATGGGTAAAAATTTTACCCAAATTTTGGTGTTGGTTTGGAGCATTTTATGTATAGAAGGTGGGACAAGCAGGCACCAGCTGTCCTGCTGGCATCCATCTCTCTCCTGAGACCTGCCCAGGTATATCCCAGAGCTGATCCTGAGTCTGTGCTCCTGCTTGGCCACCTTCTTTGTGTGTGTCCATTATTCTGTCTGTCCTTGCTCCACCATCGTTCCAGTCTGAAAACAAAATGAGTTCTGCATGATGGGGAGAATTTGCACAAGCTCATCCCCTCAGGCTGAGCTGCCAGACTCTCTCTCTGGGGTCTCCCTTTTTCAAGCTGAGTGCAGTTGGTAGCACCCAGAACCAGCCTGGCCACTGGGAATGCCCAGCAGATCCCACTCCCTTCCCCTCTGTCAGCAGCCATTCCCAGCTCTGCAGAGCCCTGGCTAAGCCAAGCCTGCTCAGACGTGCCCAAATTCCTGCCTCCCAACTGTGGGTGGATGTGGAGGTTGTGTGATCACTTGGGGATGCCTTCCCATGCTGAACATCCAGGACAGGATTGCACCCTGATGGTGACTTGCTCCTGTTTGATAAACCTTTGTGCTTGGACTGATGATGACAGGGGCTGATGCTTCTCTGCAGCAGCTGGAGGATGACAAAGCCACTGTTACTGAGAGAAAGCAAGAAAGAAGTCGGGGACAGGCTTGGGATTGAGCTGCTGTGTTGTGAATGTCCAAGGACAAATTTCAGTTCCTGTGGTGTCCAGTGAAACCACTGCTGTGGGAGAGCAGCCCAGCACTGGGAGGTCTGGGAGGTTTTGGTTGGGATATGGGAGCTGCCACAAGAGCAGTGCCGGGCTCAGGGGCCAGAGCCAGCGAGTGGCAAGTGCAGAGCTTTTGCCTCCTTTTGTTTTCATTGCTGGGATCTATAATTAGCGGCCGAGGTCTCTATAAATAGAGCCTGTGTGCGTGGGAATGGAAAGGCAGGAGGGGGTTTGTGGGGATGGAGAGTGCTGCCATGTCCCTCCCTGGGCCTGCAGGTGGGCTGGTGGCCTCGAGCACTGCCTGGGGATGGATCCAGCCCCGTGGCTGGGGCAGGGCAGAGGAGTGGGTCTGGATCTCCAGGCCAGCTTCTTTATGAGTCACTGCATGTCCAGGGCCAGGCTTTGTCTCTGTGCCTCGCTTTAGCCCTGTGCCACTTCTTTTGAGCTGGGATTTATACTAGGTTGACATTTTGCATCCTCCCTGGGGGTATTCTTGTGTCACATCAGGCTTCCTTTTGGTAGCTGAGACTATTAATTTAGAGGTTTTTTGCTTTGTGCATATGATGGTTTGAAAACAAGGCAAAATTCAGGCTTGTCTGGGAGCATCTCGAACTCGCTGTGAATGAGAGGCAAGGTGAAAGCATCATCTGGATGGGCTCTTTTATTTTTCCTGCAGGGGTTCAGGAGAAGCATCCCTGGGCATGACATAGCCATTTTACAACAAACTGACCTCAATCTGTGTCTGGCACTTGCCAGCTTGACGAAATGTGTGAGCCCTATCTCTTCTCTGCTCCTTGCTGGAGTCAAATTGATCTGTGAAATCAGGAAGGGATCTAGGAGGATGCTTGAAGCAGTATCAGTCACCTCAGTACCACAGTTTGCTGGGGTTGGATGGTTGTCCTCTCCATGGTGGTGTTGCAGACCCTTCCTGAGCTCAGAGCTGGGTGGTCCTGCTCCTAAATCAGGAACTCAGATGGAGCATAATGTCATTAACCTCAGTACAATGGAGCAGACATCCCTGCTCCAGCCTGTGATGGCAGGGAGGGAGGTTCAGAGGGAGCTGGGAGCTGATGGGCCTGGGCTGGGATGAAGAGTGAGGCCAGCCTGGCATCTGGGAATGGTTAGGGGAGCAGGGGGACCCCTGGGCTGGGTGTATAAATAGGAGAAGAGAGGCCAGCTCAGAGGTGGGAGGTCTGGCACTGCACAGCAGAGCTGTGGGGTCACATCTGGAGACCTGCTCAGCCCCAGGCCCCACTGCTGGCCACAGAAACCCAAGGAACTGATAAATGGGTAAAAAAGGAGAATAGTGTAAGCATTGGTGGCAGCTGGAGGGGGATCAGAGGAAGGGATTCATACTCAGTGATGCTGTGATCCACAGATCTGTGTAATTATTGTTTCCTAATTCACCTCCCTCCAAAAACTTCTTTATTTGGAGGAAAGGGGCATTTTAAAATGTCACTGTCAGCAGAGCTGTGCTGCGTTAATTTTCATTGTAGTTACCTCCTTTGTCATCTGTATTGTTTTAAGAAGCCAAGAACCCGTGTGTGTGTTTTTTTTCCTCCTTTTTAGATCAAAGCAGTTTACTTCAGTTTTGGCACAGAATTGAAATTCATTGGCAAGGATTAAAAACGAACCTTAAACATCCTGGCCTCTCTGTCCTTACTTTTTCCACACGTTTTGCCATTTAAGTGCTTCCAAGCTCTCCCTACCCCCTCCTCCGTGGGAGCACCAGGCTTTACAAACCCCATTCCCCTCATCCCCAGTGGTTTCCCCCCATGGACACAATTTTGCCAGTGCCTCTGTTTGCCAGACCAAGACTTTCAGTTTCTGTTTAGCATAAAAAGCTTTTGGCTTGACTCGAAGCGTGTTTGAAATTTAAAGTAAGCAGAGACAGGAAGGCTGGGTGGGAGTGACTGTGTGAGGCTCAGACAGTGACAGGGACCCCCCATCCCAGTTTTTTTTTCCAAGACTGGATGTAGTCAAGTCAGAGTGAACAGTGATCTGTGAGGAGGCTTTATGTGGGATGTTTGGTGTGGATCTCATAGATGATGCAGTAGTAATAAGGAAGTGATGGGAAAATTGGGAAGCAGAGATCCTTTCTTCTTCAGGGAAGCTGGCCAGGAAAGGGACACCTAAAATCAGGGTGCAAGGGAGAGGGGACAAAGAACATCCTTGTGATTGCTCTAGAGGAGATGCAGAGACAGCACAAGTGCTGGTGACTGTGAACAGAGCTCAGAGATCTTTGATGAATTTGTTGTGTTTAATTTTCAATACTGATTTGGGGGGAAAAAAACCCACAGGGAGCCCTGGGAACTCATTTCCCAGGACATTGCTGAAGCCAGGACCAAGCAGCCTTGGAGGGGATGAGAGGAAAATACACAGATCTTCATTTGTGCTTTTATATTAATGTGTCATTACTGGGATTGGGTGTGGGGATCCCATAACTTTGGGGTGATTTGGGGATGTTCATGTCTTCCCATTTCTCTCTGCTTCAAGTGCCTGGCCGCAGTTGTTGTGGGAGGATCCTGCTGTCAGAATATCCATGGGCTCCTCTTGGAATGGTTCTCTACATTTGCTGAACTCTCTTCTGTTTTATGCTTTTAGTTTGGCTTAGTGTGTTTGGGAAGGTAAAACTGCTGAGCTACAGAAGAAGAATTTGGGAGGGGGCTGAGTGAACAGGAAGGTCTCCTTTAGGAATGGCTCCATCACAAGTCCTGGCAACTGACAGGGGTCATCATTGGGGCCCCAAAAGTGCCTGGTTTTATTGTGAGCTTTGGAGAGCACTGTTGTCCACATCCAAGCCCCCAAACAAGGACATTTTGTGGCTGCAGGACCCTCTCAGAGAGGTCCCTGTGTGAGACAGTCCATGGTGGGAGGTTTGGGAGTTAACAGGCAGAAAGAGGATGAAAGTGGAGTTGAAAGCTTGATGCAGCCAGCGACCTCCTAGCACAAGCTGCTTTGATGACCTGGCCCAGGTGCTTCCTTCCTGGAAACAACACAGCCCCTATTGTCTTCTGCAGGGCGAGCCACAAAGCTGGAATTGCTCTTAGGCTGAGCAGCGAGGACAGGTTCAAGTGGCTCCATCCTTCTGCTTTTTCCCCATTCCTCATCCCTCGGGATTTACATTTCTGTAGAAGACGTGTGCCAGAGCAGCGAGGGAAGTGAGCTGGAGTTTAAATTGTATTTATCCTGTTGGTGGGGGAGCAGAGTGAAACAGGCACTCATAGCAGCTGGAGTTCTTTTCTGATTCCTGGACCTGTGGCTTCCATCCTGGCTGCGGGCTCTTGGTGAAGGAAAAATTGTGTCTGCTGTAAAAGGTTAATGTGGAATTCCAGCTCTGATGGCATTTGGGAGGGAAGATGTCAGGGCTGGCAGTGAAATGACACAGCTCGGGCTGAGCAGTTCCCCTCACATGGCCCCTAGTCCCTCCAGGCAGCAGAGGAAGGGGCAGCTGATGCCAGGGACATGCTGGGCTCCAGAATCCCCCAGCCCCTGGGTGGCCATCTCGGTCCCACACGTGAGCTACCAAACCACCCAAGGAACCAACAAAAACACCGTATTTTTCACCCTGCTGTTGCTTGGAGCTGGGGAGGGGATGTGAAACAAGGTGCCTGCAGAGCAACCCTGAGCCCAGCAGCTGCAGCCATGTGGTGAGGCTGGGGTCAGGTTTAATGCTTTCCAGCCACCAGATCAGGTCACTGAGGGACCACCAGTGGGCTACAGGTGGAGTGATGCTGGCTAACAGCATCCCTTTCCCTGCTCCTGGAAGAAGCAGCATCCCAGCAGCTGGCACATCCCTGTTCCCTGAGGGCCATGAGTTATCCTGGCACTGACTGGTGGGATTCAGTGCTGCAAACCCCTCAGTGACAGCTCAGAGAGCAGGACGACGACGTGAATGGAACAAGGCAACAAAGCTGCTCCAAAAAATCAAAGCGCCTTCCCCCTTTTTCTTTCCCCGGCAGAGATCCTGCATTCATTGGTTGTTGACATGACATATGTGGGTTGGAGAAAGGCAGCGGCAGCTTCTGGCAGGGGAGGAAGGGGCTGGGGGGGGCCAGAGGGGCTCTGCAAGCCGAGATGCTGATTACCAGGGGCAGCAAATAGCTTGCAGCTGCCTCCGCTCAACACGCTCTTTGTGGCGCTTGCAGCCACTCTTTGGACGCAGCTATTTTTAATTTCCCCAAGCGCGCACAAAGCAGAGGGGGTGGGCGATGCCGCCGGCGTCCCCCCTTCCTGCCCCCTGCTCCCACCCCTTTCCCAGTCAGCTCTGCGCTTCCCGGCTTCCTCCCACCCTCCGGGGAATGTGGGGAGCTGCACTCCCTCTTTTTAATTTTTTTTTTAATTTTTTTTTTTTTTTTAATTTTTTTTTTTTTTTTTTTGGGAGCAGGCCTTGGCTTTCCCCCCCCCACCCCATGCCCTGAGCCAGTGTGTGCGGGGAGCTGGGAAAATGCAGAAATAAATAAATACGCAATTAGGCAGGCGTCCAGCCGTGCAAGGGGGTGTGCTGCAAAAAGAGACTCCGGCCAAATTTTGGAATGCCTGAGAAAGCGGCTGGAGCCGTGGGCGAGCACGGGGTTGTGGGCTTCCCATCGGTGGAGAAGAGGCAGCTGTGACCCCCGAGGAGGAGGAGGAGGAGGATGGAGGGTGGCAGCTCCCAGCCTTGCTCCTGGGGGGCTTTTCCCCCACTGAGCCCAGGACAAGGGCTTGTTTGAGCACAGGGTCTCAGCGTGTTCTTGCCTCGGCTCAGGAGCGATTTTTCCACCAAATGCCGAGGTGTGCCCTCTGTTCAAGCAGCAACACGGTTTTTGGTTAATAAATGACTTATTTGTAGTCCTCGCTTCTCTGTTAGGTAGGCATTGGTGAATATGATATTTTCTGCTTTATCCCAGGCATGAATTATTCATCAGGTTTGGAGGCTGTAAAAGGGACGTCAGGTTAAAACTTGCGTGGAGACATCTGAGGTCTTCAGTGAGGTTTTGTAAACAGCTTTTCTCAGGGTTACCAAGCACAGGGGTTTTGCAGGAGTCTTTGCCCTTTTTTTCTGTGGTGTTTTGAGGCATTTCTGGTGAAAAATGAGAATTTCCAGGCAGGTTTGATTATTGGTCTTGCTCATTTACTTACCATGGGCTGCAAGATAGAAAAGTAGAAAAAAAATACTATCAAAATACTGTTTTTCCTTTATGCTGGACCTGGTAACAGTGTGAATATACTCTTGGTAATATGTATTTTGTAAGATCTTTTATTTTGCCCTGTTTCTTCAAGGCTAGGGGAGGTGGCTTTTCCCTCCAGTCACTGAAGTCTGACTGCAAGTAGGTAACGAGATAAAACAGCCAGACAGTCTTGCTGAAAGTTGAAATTACCGTAGGTAAATCACGTGTGCAGCAGCTTCACTTACCCTTCACCTCCTTCCTGCAGGATCTGATCCAGGAGCTGGTTTGTGGGAGTGTGTTCATAGCCTTGTGCTCTGCCACAGGCAGCGTGGCTCCGCTTGTGCTGCCACAGGAGAGCAGCTCCAGGGGCAGAGGTGCTGCATGTGGGGCTTGGGGTGCTCCAGGTGCTGGGGAAAGATGGGAAGGTCCCACCTTCCATGGAGGTTTTTTTCCCCCCACATTTTCCTGGACCCATCTCTGCTGGCATGGCACCTCTTGCCATGGGGCTGGAGGGAAGAAATCCTTCCCTGTGAGGGTGGGCACAGGTTGCCCAGAGAAGCGGTGGTTGCTCCATCCTTGGAATTGTCCATGGCCACGTTGGACAGGGCTTTGGAGCAGCCTGGAATAGTGGAAGGTGTTTGAACTGAGAGTTGGAACTGAATGAACTTTAAGGTCCCTTCCCACCCAAACCATTCAGGGATTCTGTGGGGGTCTTGGCTCTTGCACCCCCCAAGCCTTGTGTGCTGTGGCTCTCCATGATTTTATGGCCAAACAGAGCCCTGGGAACCTGCAGGGAAGCCGTGAGCTGCTCTCTGTGACCCATGGCTGTCCCCACTCTCCTCCCAGTTCCCTTTGCTGTGGGTGACTGGTCCTTGGGCAGAGGAGACAGAGGGAACAGGCACACAGAAGTGTCCTGGCAGCATCCTGAGCTCATATGGGATTTCCACCCGTTGTGATGGTGTGACTGGAAAGAAAAGGTGAGGTTTTGGAGCACACCCAGCCTTGGCCCTTTCCTCCACATTTCATCAGCCCTGCTCTGATGGCATTGATAAAGTCCCAGGGATCACCAGGGGGCTGGGGAGCTGCTGGGATATAATTAGGGTTTTGGTTCACTTTCCTGGCTGCTTTCCTGTTAGGGAAGGGACAGCAGGGATTATGGATGGAGCAGATGTGTGGAGGGAGGGGACGTTGCATGGGTGGTTAATGCCATGTACAGGCCAATGCTGGGGGGAGTGAAGTCTGTCATCCCAAGCATGGGGGATGGAGAAACCTCTTGTGCTCATCACATGCACTAGCCCCAGATTGCTCCTCTCTGCTGGGATTGCACAGCTGCTCCCAAAGGAGGGAGGCTGGGAAATCTCTCCTCTCCCTGTACCCCTCTGCAGGAGCCAGATGTGAGCACCAGGTTTAGGGAGAAAATGCTGCAACCCTGGGACAGTTCCAGCAGCCCCGTGTGTTAGTTGCGAATTTTTCCTGGGCATTTAAAGGACTTTTTACCCCAGGTTCCCCTGGCCTGTGAAACTGGTGGTGCCTGTCTGGCCAGGATGGCTCTCTGCTATCAGTGACCACTTTGTGCCTGTGGCAGCAAAGCCCAGCTCAAGCTGCTGCTGGATGGTCTCCTTACCCTACAACATTATATGTGTCTGTTGAGAACTTTTCTCCTTGAAACTGCCCAGAAGGCACACATTTTGTGCCATTTGGTGGGATGGCCAATGGTAAAAGTTTGGAAAACCCTGTCCATCTATCACCTCAGCTTTTCTGAAGGTCTGCAGGGTCCGAGCTGGTCTGGCAGCAATGCGCAGTGGGTGTGGGGTGTTTTTTAGGGGTGTGGGGTGCAGGATGTGGCTGCTGTTTGGTTGGCCAAGCCAAGCTCTTTGGCTTGGGTTGGCCCTCACACCTCCAGCTGCAGACCCCAAGCTCCCTGGGAGCCCAGCATCCTGGTATTCCCAGCCCAGCAGGAAGCTCTGCAAAGCTCATAAGAGCAGCACTGGGGAATAATGAGATTTCCAGACTAATTTGGCCGGATTCAAGAACTTCCACTGAAGCATCTGCACCCGTGGGAGTTGCCTGAGCCTTCCCTGGGATTGGAGTCTCCTCCTCTGCAGGTGTTGAGCACTGGCACAAGACCCTGTATTGACAGTCCTGGGCAGTGAAGCCACCCTGCAGGGTGGCTGCAGGGCCTGAAATTATCCAGAGCTCCGGATGATGGCTGTGATGCTGCTGATGGCTCATTCTGTCCCTGTATCTTTGCACTGATTCCTCTGCTTGGTTGCATTTGCAGGAGAGGTTGTGGGATGGCTGGGGAGGAAGAGACCTGTCCCTCCTTCCCCTCTAGGCTGGATGGGAGATGGGTTTACTTAGTGGGAGGGACAGGGATTTGATTGATCTAATTTACTGCTTTCCTTGGATGACAATTACCTTGGCCATGTTCCCTCACCCCCATGAAGCAGAAATCCAGGTCCAGCTGCGGTGGAGCAGGGCTGGCCAACCTGGGTAGAGATCATCCTGCCTCAATCCAAGCTTTCCTCCTCCTGAGCTGTGTCCAAAACTGGCATCACTGTGTGTATGAGCACCTTTGTGTGTGGGTGACCTTTGGGAGATGTGGTTGCTGGTGTTTGGTGAAGGCCCTGGCTGCTGTGGAGGGCCATGAGCACAGAGGTGATGTTGAGCTCCTGCACATGTGTGCCTGGCATACAGTGCGGGGACCACCTGGGACTCGTCTCCTACACCGAGGGGGTGGAGGATAAAGTTGACAAGGCCAGTTTGGAACAGTGCAATTTAAGATTCAAGTATCAAGATGCAAATGAAGCCTGTTTTTCCTTCCGACCCCCAAATGATTGTGGTTCCCTCTCCTGTCATGATCTCTGGTCTGTCCGTGGTCCTGCCAGGTTTTGCCATCGAGCTGATTACCATGACAGCTTTCTGGAAGGCTGCAGATATTTGCTTCCCCTTTGGCTGTAGTGCCTGTGCATCCAGGAGCAGGGAAGATGCCATGCTGGCAGCTGTGAGCAGATGGGGTTGGATCTGTTGTGATGTATTCCTCCCACCCCCCTTCTCAGAGGGGAGGAGGATATTTTGCATTTTAAATGCATTTAAATCCCATAGAGCAAGAGGAAAGAATAACTATTGAGTTTGTAGGGCTGCAAGGTGGTGCCTTTAGCACTGCAGGACTGGCAGATGCTTGTGCATTTCTGGGCTTCTGCTTTGGTGCCCAAAGAGTTGGGTTGGGAGTTGCGTGGATGCTCCAAGCACCTTGTACAACGTTTTGCTTTGATCCACAAACAGCCAGGATGGCAGCTCAGCTCTGGATACCCCATCCTGGTGGGACCTTGCTGTCCTTCCCATCATGGTGCCAATGTTTTCTGCATCTCTCTCCCTCTTTCTTGCCAGCGGCATTGGAAGTGGAATGTGTCTATCTGTGGGTGCAGGCTTCCCTGAAAGCCTCCTGGATTTGTTGATGCTGCTGAGGACGTAGAGGGTCAGACACCAGTACTGAGGGAGGTTGAACTCATTTGGTGACCACCACTGGCTTTGCTGACCCTCCCTGCCCAGCACGAGTGGTTGTGCCAGGACTGGAAACGGCCGTTCCCACCACGCACAGACCCCTCAGAGGCTGTTCAGCAGGAAAGAGGTTAACAGGAAGGAGGCAGGCTAGGCTCTAGCTGCCAACTCCGACCCTGCTTTGGAGTGGGGAGCAGCTGGGAGCTGCAAGAGCAGTGCGAAAATAGCCTTATAAGGCCAAGAGAAGCCGGCTCCAGCCTCCGCACAGCCCCGGCCGGGCTCGCTCCGCTCCAGCACCCGCTCACCGGATGGGTGCCCGTGGGGACAGGGCTGCAGATGAGATGTGTGGCCCCAGACTTGCTGCCTGGGCACCCCTGGGATGGGTGCTGCCCATGCTTGGCCAAGGTGGCACTGGGTGGGAGAGGAGCCCAAGGGTGCAGCCGGGCAGTTCTCAGGCAGCTCCTGGCCTCGCTCAGTGTTTAGACTCCCTGTCTGTGCACATAAACACTGGCTCCGCTTAAAAGCGGCCCCTGGCTGAACTCTCCTGCCCAGCCCCTGCACTTCACCCCCTTCTCAGACTGCTCCCCTGGGAAGAAAATTCCGTCCCACTGGCAAAAGGGGAGCTGATGTTGTTCTGTGTCCTGGTGGAGGCTCAGGAGGGCTCTTCAGGGGCTGGCATGCAGGGACAGGTGTGTGTGGCACTTGGTAACCTATCCCACCTCCTTGGGGTGCATGACCTAGGGCTGTGGGGAATTCCTTCAGCAAAACAAATCTCAGGAGCTGGCTGTCGGCACCTGTGATGAACGAGCCAGGGTCAACAGTGGGGAGCTCTGTGGTGGCTCTGGGGGAAGTGGCATTTGTGGCATTTATCCTTCTGGGGATGTACTGCATTGCTGGCTGCACACCAGGGCCAGTGTCCTATCCCCTTCTTGTTGCCAGTACAGAGGCACACTGGCAGGTGCCAAGGCTACATCTGCAGAGCACTGCTCATGCCTCCATCTGTGAAAGGGGATGATGGCTTTTGGCAGGCTGATGAATCCAGGCAGTGGTGACAAATGGGGGCATCTTCCCCTGTTTCTTGCACAGGGGCACAAGGTGTGAGTACTGAAGTGCAGGGGTCATGTGCTGCTTGATACCTCCCTGTGGATGTGGATGGTTTAATGGTGAACATGGTGGTGCTGCTGGGTTGATGGTTGCACTGGCTGATCTGAAAGGTCTTTTCTAACCTTTATGATTCTATGATTCCCCTGCTAGTAGTAAAAACATGTTTTTGCATTGCCTGGTGTATGGCCAGAGGTTTCTCAGTGGTTTTTACTGAGCAGTGGATGCTGATACAGGAAGTTTGCTGGTGAGAAAGGGGTGCTCAGGCAGTGTCCCAGGTTGGTGTTGTGTCTACCCCTCTCC
>VRYO01002014.1:2545028-2665407 GCA_009812075.1 Sialia sialis | reverse complement strand
ATCTGAAAACAGATCCTCTGCAAGTACATCTGCTGCCTGAAAGGTGGTAGTCAAGTGTGGGTCAGTCTCTTCTCACAGCTAACAAGTGATAGGACAAGAGGAAACAGCCTCAGGTTGCTCCAGAGGAGTTTTAGGTTGGATATTAAGAAAAATTTCTTTAATGAGAGTAGTCAAGCATAGGAAGGCTGCTCAGGGAAATGGTGGAGTCACCATCTCTGAAAGTGTTAAAAAAAGTTGTGGTGTTTAGAGACATGGTTTAGTGGAGAACCTGGCAGTGCCCTGGGTTAATAGTTGGAGGTTTCTACAATTCTATAACTTTTCAAGGAGTTGGTGCTTTCTTGATGGCCTCCAGGTAGGAACTGTGGGTGTGGCTCTGGTTTGGGCTCCCAGTGCCATGCTGGGAGCTGTGTGCCCAAGCTCTGTCTGTGCCCTTGCCCATGCCAATGGGACAGCAAGGTTTGGCTCCCTGCATCCTGCCTGGAGCACTGTGATCAGCTGAGCCCAGGCACTGGGATGGGTGAAGCTTTTAGCAAACACAGGAGCTGCCTTTGCAGAGCACTCGGGAGTGCTTCAAGTGAGCAGCACTCGGCAGCCACCCTCATGAATATTTTAGCTGGGAGAATTAACATTTGTCAAGACACATTTATGGAGGCAGTGTGGATGTCTCTTCCCCAGGCGCCGCCGGCTCGCTGCTGCTCCAGGGCAGTGCTCGGAGCCAAGGCAGAGCCAGGCAGATCCAGAGCCCAGAGTGGGACAGCAGAGCTGTGATCTCCCCTGGGACAGCCAGGCCGTGGTGCCAAGGCAACCAGCCCGCCATGCGAGATAGACAAATGGTTGTGGTTTGTTTTGTTGTTGTTTTTTTTTTTTTTTTTTTTTTCTTCCCCTCCTGGTTCTTGGCAGAAAGTAAAATGTCCCTTTTGTTTGGTTTCCTCCTCCCCCTGCCCCATCGCCTTTCTTTAAAGGTTGTGTTCCAGATTTCATCAACCCACGTTGTGTAATAGCCCCGGACAACAAGCTGGGCATTGGCCATGTCCCATGGAGGCCATGGCAGAGCCCCTCCTCAGGAGTTTGACCGTGGGGTTACCTGCTCCAAAACATCCTTGTACAGCTCCTGAGCAAATGTATTTTGTATCAAGCTGCCATGATCCCCATGTGTTAGAAATGGCAGGGAATGTCCTTGGAAAAAAAAAATCAAAAATTTTTGAATCTAAATAATCCTGGTTTTCTACCTCAGCCATGCAATGCCTTGTGGAAATGAGAGACTTTGCAAATAAATCCTTTTGATTTGCAGCATCAACTCCTGTACCTGGGAGTTCATCACCCATGAAGCATCCAGCACTGTGTTGGAGGATGCAGCAATGCTTGGGGTTTCCTCCTTTAAGCTTCCAAGAGGTCCCCATTCTTTCTTTCCCTCCTTTCCACTCCCAAGGAGGGGGCTGCTGCTGCAGTTGCTGAGCTCTGCATCCCAGGAGCATCCATCCAAAGATCCCTGCCTGTCTCTCAGAGGCTGCTGGTGTTGTTGATGTGGAGAGCCTGGCATGACTCACTCCCTGGGCACCCAGGGAGGGAGAGGAGGAGGAGGAGAGCACTCTATAGGCTTTGTGTGTTATGGAGAGGGACGCTGTGAGCACGTGTGTGTGTCAATAGGGATCTGTCATTCCAGAGGGAAACAGCAATGCAATTGTTCCTCCTCTCCAGTTGTTCCTTGTCTCTGGTTCCTCTGCTGGTACTGGCAGCCTGGAGAGCTGGAGCTGCTCGTGTGATGCAAGTGCTCCTTTTCCTGTGCTGGTGAGGGACAGGGTCTGCTCCAGTGACTGGGCTGGAGGCGCCTGGTGGCCTCAGGGAGAGCTGGTGACGGTGGCCATAATGGCTTCCTGCTGTGCTTCCACTCCTACCCCTAGTTAAATGACACACCCAGCCACCAGATCCAGTTCTGGGAGAGCTGTGGGCTCCGTCCCATTGGCAGCAGCATGGGACAGGGCAAAGGCAGGGCCAGTGCCTGGGGATGGGGCTGTCCCTCATCTGGGGACTGGCAGCAGCCAGCAGCTGAGCCTGAGTGTCCACTCCTGCCTCACCCAGACACAAAACCACCCTGGGGTCTGATGCTGGGTTCAGCCTTGCATCAAAGCATCTGCTCTTCCAAGGGTTGGTTGAAATCCCAGCCCTGTTGTTTCTGCTATGCACCACCTCTCTCCTTCTGCATTTATTTATTCCCTCCAACTGTTGGACCCACATGGTCCTCAAGTAGCCAGAGACCAGCTTTCCAAGTTCTCCAAGGTTCTCCAGCCTTGAGAAACCCCAGAAGGTGCTCAGAGGTGAGGAAGGGGTCCAAGCCATCTCCTCTTCCTTGGTGGGGTGCACACGCATTTCCACCAGGCACCATTTGCATTTCGCTTCACTTCAAAGTGGCTGTGCTGCCTCTGAGGAAGGAAACAAGTGGTGTAAAGGAATTTACATCCCAAGCGAGCGAGGCTGCTGGTCTGTCAGGTTTCATGTGCTGCTGAGGGGTGTGGAGGTGCAGGAGAGCTGCTGTGGGACGGAGGGTTCATCCCTGGGGCAGGTGGAAGAGGGTCATTCCCAGCTTTGTTCCCAGCTCTTTCCTGGTGTCCAGGCTCAGAGGTGCAGTGCTGGATAGAGACCCATGTGTCAGGCTGTGCAGGATACCAGTGTTCACCCTTCACAGGGAGGGCTGGGTGACAAAACCACTTTGCAGGGCCAGCCTGGCAGTGGAGGGGCCCCAAACCTGCTCCTCTGCTCCTGGCACGCTTCGGTCAGGGCTGGGTGTGGGCAGCAGGAGCAGTCACCCTGAGCTGCCCTGGGCTTGGAGGGTGTTGGTTCTTCCTCTCCTCCTGTGCCAGCTCCCTGCCAAATCCCTCTGGGGATTTTTTTACAGGGAGCCAAGGCCCAGGATCCCCTGGTGGGATCCCTCCCTCCCATCCCTGTTGAATTCCCTGCTGCAAAACTGCTCTGGGAGTGGAAGGAGGTTGGACCTGGCCCTTACAGTCCTGGAGGCCTTGGCTGTGCCAGAGGCCAGGAAGACAAAACCTTTTCTAAGACTCCACTTGGAACAGGAGAAAGTTTTTCCGCTGGGTTTTTATAGCTCCCGGAAAGCGGGGTTTTATTTTTGTTGTCTAAGACAAAAAATCCTCTTAGGAGCTCACTACCCGTGGTGGTGCAGGGCAGGGGGTGCTGGGCGTTTGCTTTCCCTCCCTCCATCCTGGGGGGGTTTCTGGATGCTGATTTCCACAAGGAAAAGAGGAGGGTTTGGTGTCCCTGATGTACAACTGCTCCTGTTCTTGTACTCAGTGCTGCAGCACCTGTGGTGCTCCTTGCCACCCCTGGGCTGTCATGGGATGCTCCCAGCTGCAGGGAAAGCCTTCTTCCTGGGAAAAGGGGCTATTTCCCACCACCCACAGATGGCTAAACTAGGGGCTTTGGAGGACTAATCTGAATTTTCTGGGTTTTTATGCTGGGGCTGTTAAATTCTCCCCCGTCTCGCTTTCTTTGCATGGCACAGGCTGCTTTTGGAGGGGTTTTGCTGGCAGGGGAGCTGGTTTCCATGGTAAAAACCTTAACAGCATCTGCCAGAAATCCATCTCCTTGTTGGCCCGGCCATCTGGAGGGCACAAGGAGGCTTTGGCAGGGCAAGGAGGTGTCCACAGGCTGCTTTAGGTCCTCTTTTGGTGCTGTTGGCAGCTCTGAGGCACCTTCCCTTCAGCCATTTATGTCCCAGGTGTAAGTTTGCCCTGGGATGCTTGCTGAAAGGACCCCAGTGTCCCTGATCCTGGTGGGGACAGGGAGGCTGGGGACATGGGAGCCATGGAATTGCTCAGGGGGGAGGGCTGCAGGCACTGGAGATGGGTGGATATGCTGTAATCGGATGAGCCAGCGCTGCTCCAGATGGACCTGTCAGCTCTTGTCAGTGCTGACACCCCTCTGGGTATCCCTCAATGTCCCCTTGGGCCACAGAGGCCACCACCTGTCCCATTTCGCCAGGTCTGTTTGGAGCTGTGGGGCTGAGAGGTGGCACTGTTCAGATAACCCACCAAGCAAGGTCCCTTCCATGCTGCAGTCCTTCCCTGGCAAACTCCATGGGGTTTTTTTTAAAAATTTTATTGGGAAAAACATGTCATTTGTGTCTGACTGTTTGTCTGAGCCTTTCTGTGCTGAGGGCAGTGGGACCTTGCTGCTTTGCCGTCCCTGTCCCCAGGTGCCACCCCACCAGCACAGATGGTTTGCAGCTGCAGACTCAAAGCTGTCACTCAGTGCCTTGATGCCACAACGGGGCAGCCATCCTTCCCTGGATATTTGGCATGGGAGAAGCACCTCACTGGCAGCAGTGGACCAGACTGGCCTGGCAGGAGTTGTACCTGTTGTTCTGTGTCCCCAGATGTGTGACACAGACCTTTGCTGTGCACTGGGCAGGGCACACAGATGGGATCTGCTTACTTGTGGGCAAGCCTTGGTGTGTAGGATCCTGGTGTCCTCCAGGAGAGGCTTCAGGGCTCAGCTCTGCTTTCCTCTCCTTAAAGTTGCTCCTTTCTCCTTTCCCTTGCAGCCAACCACCCTCCCACAGGGCACCATCAACATGAACCAGTGCACAGATGTGGTGGATGGGGAGAGCCGGACGGGGCAGAAATTCTCCTTGTGCATCCTGACCCCAGAGAAGGAGCATTTCATCCGTGCAGAGAACAAGGAGATCATCAGTGGGTGAGTGCACTCTGAGCCCCTCCCAGGCTCTTCCATCAGCCAGGAGGAAGAGGAAGGTGGGTAGGACCTGGATGCTATGGCTGTGCACACCCAGATTGATGCTGGGTGCTGGGGTTCATGATGGGTGCTGTGGTGACCCCACAGTGCTTTTAGGAATCCCATCAGGCACCCAGCTCACTGGCACAGGTCCTGTCCCCAAACCAGTGGCAGGTTTCATAATTCCGGGGCTGGCATGTTCAACCCTGAGTGCCGTACACGCTCTGGTCCTCGTCCATCCCTGGGCAAATGTGGAATCCTGGGGTGAATGCTCCCCACCTCCCTGGTCCCAGAGGAGCATCTCACCTCCAAGGATGATTAAAATATCACAGGAATGCAGTGACACCAAAGATTAGACCACTAAAATGAGCAAATCAGGGTAAATTTCCCTACTCCAGGTGTTTTGTGGTGACCTAGAAACATCCTCTTCCATCACTCACATGCCAGCTGGGGTTGAAGCTGGTGCTGGTGAAGGTGCAGAGCCCTGGGAGAGCCGAGCTGCCAGCACACAGTGACAGAGTGTGACTGTGCTGCTGCTCACCTGGGAGCCTTTCCCACATGGAGTGCCTGGAGCTCTGTGACTCCCTTCCAGAATTTGGCAACATTTGAAACTCCAGCAGGAAGTTGAAGGGATGAACACTTGCTTTTTCCCACTATTCCCAAGACATGGCATCTCCTGCCTTAGCAGCCCTGGCAGCAGCAGAATCAGCACTTTCTGCTGAGATTTCTGTTTCCAACCCTTGTCTTCAGCTGTGACTCCCCTCATTTTGTAAATACTTTTTCAAACATATTTTTCTACCAAGAGCTTGAGATTTTGACCAGATGAGTGTTTTCATACATTGATATTTCCCTGCCCTACTGAGACAGGTGACCACAGGTGAACTTTGGGTTTCAAACTTTCCCCCCCCAGCCCCATTCACAGCGATGTGAAGCCAGGATGCAGAGCCATGTGGGAATTATGGCACAGGAGCAGTGACAGTGCCCCAAACCATGGCCAGCCCCCATGGCCTGCTCTCTCCACCCTCTCCCCACGCTCTGGTTCCCAGCTCAGCCTTTGTTGCTGGTCCTGCCTGCCGCGGGAGGGAGAGGCATTGCGGAGTGAGGTGGGGCTGATTTATTGCTCATCAGCCCAGCGATGGGTTTTGAAGCAGTGTGTTTGCTCCTGACTGCAGGCATTAATCATCCCTGAGCAGTCCCACTCTGGGCCCAAGCCAGGCTGGTTTCATTTGCAGTTGCAGCACGACAGGAAGATTTCCCTGGCTGGGGGAGAATTTGTTTTGCGTTCATTGTGCGCTTCTGGCGTTTATTGCTTAACCAAACCCCACTTGATGTGGTCATCTCTGAACACTTTACAGCAGCAGCGTGCAAAGCAGAGGGAGAAGGAAAGGGGAGCAGGGACATTTGAAGCAGGAATGTTTCCCAGTGGCCCAGAGATCCCTGTGGAGTTCTCAAAGATGCGGGGGCAGGTTGTCAGGCCACGGTGGGAGGACACAGGACTCCTCAATGCCGAGTTCAAGCTGCTCTTCCTTGGACAAAAGCGCTTTGTCTGCAGTGTGAGGGTGTTGGCATGGCTCAAGGGGACGGTCCTGCTGGAGGCTCTGTCCCTCTCCACTGTCTTTCAGGATCCTTGAATCCCTGCCCCATGTCAGCCTTGGCTGTGGCCTCACTTTTGCAGAGAGCAGGGTTTGAGCCAAAGCACCATGGGATCATTGCTATTCTCCTGCCTTATTTTCCCCCCAGGAGTTGGTTGGGATGGTTTCTGGGTGTTGTTCACCAAGCTGAGCCTGACCAGGTCAGCATCACTCGTGTCCCTGTGGCACAGACCTCACCTTGTGCTTCTCTGCCTGCAGGTGGCTGGAGATGCTGATTGTCTATCCCAGGACAAACAAGCAGAATCAGAAGAAGAAGAGGAAGGTAGAGCCCCCAACTCCCCAGGTAACCCAGGGAGACACACACACACTTCACCCAGTCCCTTGCCTCCCTCTCAGGGCCATGGCCTTGCTCTGGTCCTGGGGTAGATCCTCCCAAGCCGTTTGGATCGTCAGCTCACTGATGCTGATGTGTGGAGGGGGAGAGCTGGGGCAAACCAGGGCAGCAGATCAGCGCGAATTAATTCCTGGTCATCACTTCAGGGTCACACACTCCTGCTTTCCCAGCTGCTTTGGGGCCACGTTTTGCCCCCCTGTGTGCTGTTTTGTGGTGCCACCCCTGCACACAATCCTGGGAGTGGCCACAAAGCCACATGGTCCCAATAGAGAACCAGGGAGAGGTGCTGTTCATGGGCCATTTCATCAGAAACAGGATGAAATTCCATCGGGCTCCAGTTACTCCCTTTGAGATGACCCCAGAGATAATGGGAATGAAAGGAAAATACTAAAGGCCAGGGCCAGGCTGGGAGCTCCGGGGGCCGGAGCTGGGCTCTCCAGGGACCCAGCAGTGGCTTCGTGCTCACTTTGACTATAAATGGTAAAAAGTGGGGCCGGCCGTGAGTCACTCGTTCCTGCCTGGCTCCCACGTGGCTGCAATGGGGGAGAATCCCACAGATGGGGAACGTGACCCCAAGGCCACCCTTGTCCCTCGCCAGGGCTGAGAACAGCCGTGTCCCTGAGGCTGCCTGACCTCTGGGCACACGTCCCACTGCCACAGGGGACAGGCTGGGAGGGCTCCTCTGGCCATGCCAGGGACCAAAACCAGCATCAGGGCTCCCCTGAGCCTTGGTTAGGGCTCCCCTGAGCCTTGGTTTTCAGGTCCCCTTTGATGAAGTTCCAAGGATGGCCCTGGTGCAAAGGGGGCCGTGGATGGGTTTTGTACAGTGTTTGTTTGAATAAGTTTTCGTCACTCCGCTGGATAAAGATGTTCTGGGCAATGGGAAAAAAAGCTGGTGGGGAGATGATCTCTTTTTTGCACACCAAGCTGTAAGTCTGAGCCACCCCTTGCCAAGGTCTGGGGTGCTCACAGCCTGAACCCTTCAGTCCAGGGAAGAAGCCTCCTCCCTTGATGTTACGAGCTGTCAATCCTCAATTCTCAAGAAAAGAACTGTTGCATTTGGGGCACCCCAGGCATTGGATGCAGCAGGGCAGGGATGCTCACCCTGGCTGGGGTGCACCACTAAACCCAGGCTGAGTTCAGGAGGGGGACAGGGTGGAGATGAGAAGAGGCGCAGAGCCAGAAAAACATCATTCTGGGTTACATTTCATCACCATGGCAACTTCTTGGAAACCGTACAGGATCTGAGCTGCTGAGCACCAAATAAGGGAAGCAGCTGTGGGAAGGATGCTGGCTCCCGGTGGGCAGATGGCTCCCCAGGTGCTTAGGGATGGGGACCAGGGACCCTTGTGACACACTGCCCTCTTGTCTTGGGACAGACCACTCTGTCTTGCTTGCTTCCCTCCTTCCAGTCTCTCCATCCCATGGCTTCCAGCCCCATGGTGCTGGAAAAAGACTCAAATTCACTTTGCAAAACCAACCTCCATGTGGGAGCTGCTGCTGGCTGGATGCTGTGCTGTGTCAGGCACTTAGGAGCAACCTGCAAAGGCAGAAGCAGCATCTTTCCTCTGTCTCCCAGATCCTGCTGATGCAGGTGGCTGGTCCAGAGGAGGGAGGAGGATGCTGAGGAGAAAATCAGCATCAAATTCTTCTCTGGGAAATGGGCTTTCCTGAAGTTGGCTGCTGTTCAGCTTGCTCTCCGTGTGCTGGTGCAGAAACTCTTCATAAAGATGGCCACACACTAATCAGGCAGTAGATCATGTCTTAGAGCTGCTTTGGGGGGAGGTGGACACTTCTGTGATATTAAAAAATAAATAATAATAAATAAATAATAAATAAATAATAAATAAATAATAAATAAATTGGATATTCCTGCTTTTTCTCACTCTCATATAGTTTTTGCTTGCCTGTGGTAGAGCTAAGCTTGGTTTCTGCTGGATGCTCCTGGAGCATCAAGGTCATTTCTGACTCCCCCCATCATTTTGCATCATCCCTCTGCAAAATCCACAGGGTGGGAGCAATGCAGGGAGTGCCACTCCTGCTGCAGAATTTTGGACAGGGAGTGTTAGGTGTTTTCACTTTGCTTTGCAAGCAGGTTGCAGTTTTAGGGGGAAAAAGGCAGGTTTCGCTTGCAGCTTTTGCTGTGCTCCAGCAGAGAGGTGCAGGCAGCAGGAGAGACTGGAATTCTTGTGCCTTGGGAACTCGAGGCAGGGTTTGGGGCTGAAATGTGGGATTTGAGGCTCTGCCCTGGGTTTGCACAGGGGTGTGGCAGGCTCAGCTAAGCAGAGCATGCCCAGACACACCTTGTGCAACCTGAGGCTGGTTTTGCTGATTTTGGTTCATTCTGCCTTGTGGAGTTGTTCATACTCCTGACAGCAGAGAGTTAATGTCTCTGCTCCCTCACAGACTTCTTTTTGGCTTGCATCTCTGCCTAATTAAATACATATCTACAAATAATTACACGGGGGTGTGTGTAAGAGATATATCAAGATATATATCCTGAGCTGGTGATTAGCTTTGGGCTTGGATCAATGAAGGAGGGTGTAGGGGACCTTGGAGATTGGCCTGATCCTCTTCTGGAGCAGAGTCCCTTTGAGCAGGCTGCCTGCGAACTCTGGATCATTTACCTCCAACACTGCATTCCTTTGGTGTGAAATTTCCCAAAGGGATTTTTTTTTTAAATCGAGGTCATTTGCTGCTTGTCATGGCTGTGTGTGGAGCCAGGACCCGCTCCCTGGGAGTTCTGTGGTGGCTCCAGCACAGCCCTGCAAATGCCAGTGGAGATGCAGGGCAGAAACCCACCTGATATGGGAGGAGAGGATAGAGAGGATGCTCTTTGCAGCCCTTGTTCCCAGCTTTCAGTTGCCTGTTCATGCACTTCTGTGTTTCCCCCCTGCTCCATGGAAAGGGAACAAGCAGCTGGAAAACTTCCCACAGTCCAAAGGGGAGTTAATTGTCATTGATTTATTGGTGGCTTTAAGAAAAATAATCTGTGAATGCAGAAGCTTAATATGACAACAGCAAAACATCTGCTAATGAGCAAAGCCAAGGAAGGAGTTGGGGAAGCTGCTGCCTCTTCTGGGTCACATTCTGAATCTGGGCTGGCCAGGCTGTGGCCACCAAAGGGGCATCATCCATCATCTGATGGACTCCAGAGCTCCTTGTTAGCAGAGAAGCACTGAAGATGATGGGGAATGTTTTAAAAAGGGTGTAAAGCACTGACACGTCACTGTCCCATCCCTGTCCTGCTGGGACGCGTCATGGGCAGCACCCAAACTATGTGGAACTCAAATAGTGGACCCTGAGTGTGGAGTTGAGGCAAACTCTCTAACTTCCTGTGTCTCCTGTTTTTTTTAGGAGCCTGGTCCTGCTAAGATGGCTGTGACCAGCAGCAACATTCCCAGTGCTGAGAAGGTCCCTGCCACCAAGTCCACGCTGTGGCAGGAAGAAATGAGAGGCAAAGACCAAGCAGATGGGGCCAGTGGCATGGGCCCAGCCCAGAGCTCCATGCAAGGCCAGGCTGGGGCTGCCAGCTCCATGAAGGATCCCGTGCTGGACAGCAAGGAAGGTGAGAGATGGGGATGCCAGCACTGGTGTGACATTGTGGTGGTCATGCTATTGTTCTCCCTGGAACAATGGGGACTGGGGACAGGTCACAGTGCTGGAGACATTTCACTTATCTTCCCACTGAGATGGGGAATGTTTTCTGCTCACCCATGGAGCTGTGGTTGCTGCCAGGCTGGGAAGGATAGGGATGGAAATGGATGCAGAGCTGTGACTGCAGCTGCCCATTTCTTGGTTTCTTTCACCTGTACAAACCTGGCCCAAGGGTTGGATCATCATCCCCATTTCCCTGCAGACTGTCCCACCATCTCCATGGCCATGAGGGCTGGTCTGGGTGGAAAAGCCAAGGTGCAGGAGGTAGCACTGCATGGGGCTGGTGCCCAGACCAACTTTGCTCTCACACCTGCCCCGTGCTGGGTGGAATCAGCATGTTTCTCTCTAAAAAGCAGTACTTGGGCGTGAAACCAAGCAGGGTGACTTCTCTGTCCCTCAGAGGAGAGCTCCATGAACGGAGACCGGATAGACTGCGGGCGGAAGACACGTGTCGAGAGCGGGTACTTCTCCTTGGAGAAGACCAAACAAGACTCCAAGCTGGAAGAGCAGCAACTGCCACCCCCACCAAGCCCACCCAGCCCCAGCACCCCGAACAACAGGTACAGTTATCCCAAATCGCCCTCACAGGAGCATGCCCAGCCCTTTCCTTCCCCAGGTATCCGATCAGGCGACCGAATGATTCACAGCTTCTCTCTGAACTCCTTGGACTCGAAGAGCAGTTGCCCCATGCACAAGGACTCCAGCAACAGAGATGTAGGAAGGGGAGCTGAAAACTCGGGGCGTCCCCTTTCTTTTAAAGCCAGCCGGCAGTACACCACCCTGGCCGACGTTCCCAAGGCCATTAGGATCAGTAATCGTGAGGCCTTCCAGGTGGAGAGGAAGCGGCTAGAGCGGAAAACCCGGGCTCGTAGCCCTGGGAGAGAAGAAGTTGCCCGGCTCTTTGGGAATGAAAGAAGGTAAGGGATGAGGGGCTCGTCTCCTTGCATGCTTCCAGCAGCAGTGAGGTTGTGCCTGGATGGAGCAGGTGGGGTTTACTCGGTGGAGCCTCTTTGTTTTTCAGTGCTCCTGGGTTTAAGGGTGCCCATCCATGCTGACCACGTGGTGGGATGTCTTGAATAGTGGTACTGGGCAGGTGTCACCCTGCCTGGCTGCTTGGGGGATATAGAATGAGTTGGGTTAGAAGGGACCTTAAAGTTGATCCAGTTCTGTCCTCTGCCATGAGCAGGGACACCTTCCACTAGCTTAGGTTGCTCCAAGCCCTGTCCAACCTGGCCTTGGACACTTCCAAGGGATGTGGCAGCCACAGCCTCTCTGGGCTCTCCCCACCCTCACAGGGAAAGATTTCTTCCTGCTGTTTAATCTAACCCTACCTTGGTGCTGGGTGGTGTTGGATGACCACATTGCCATCAAGCCCACCCTGCTGGCCCCTCCCGGCACGGCACACGCTGGCAGCCAGCACCATTAATTAGGTTAGCTCTCCTAATGGCGTTAGTGCCAGGTGCCTTACGCAACTGCCTAATGAGCTGAGAGAGGTTTCAAAATGTCACGGCATTAATCTGGGAGAGGAGAGGAGAGAGAGAGAGAGGTGGGTGCAGTGCCAAGGCAGGGCTCAGCAGGCTGCAAAACAGCTTAGTGTGGAGGAGGACGGGGAAGGCGTCCGCAGCGCGCGCCGGGTGCCCTCCGGGCGAGCCCAAGGACGGGCTCCACTCGCCCTGGGAGAGACACATTTGTGCAGTGAGGGCAGTGGAGCAAACTGGGAGACAGGCCCCGGGCGAGAGGGCCGCCTGCCAGTCTGATTTTCCTGCCCTGGTTCTCCTCCGGGCATGTTGTCTCTCGCACAGTTTCAGTAGGAGCTTCTCCTCTGTTTCTTCCCAGCCCCTAAAGGATTGTTTTCCAGACTGGCTTCCGAGCGCTGGGAGCGGGTCTGGGATGTGCAGCACAGCCTTGTGCTGGTGCCATCAGTCAGCAGGAGGATCCCAAACCTGGCCCAGAGTGTGTGCAGGGAGTGCTGGACTGGGAATAAATGAGGAAAGCTTGGGTTTGGCTTTGTCTGCCTTGGGAATTGGCTTTTCCCCAGGATGGAGGAGGAGGAGGATACCACCTTGGCCATCCTGGCTGGGGACAGGGCTGAGAAAAGGCTGGTGGCTCTGGTTTCAGTGCTGCCTGTGGGTGACATTGTGTCCCTGTGTGTTTGCTTGCACAGGATGCTTTGGCCAGTGCCTGTCCCCAGCATGACAGAACAGTGCATTCCTCCAGTGTCCACAGTCCTTTGTCCTGGGGTATCCTGCACTGGGATCATCCTGCACTGAGTTGGGGAGCAGAATTATAATGGATAACAGGGCCTGGGAGAGGGCATTGCTGCCAGAGTCTGTCCTTTTTTAGTGCCAGCCCCACTCACTGCTTGTTGGTGGGTGCCTTTTCCCAGGGAAGGTCTGGTTTTCCCAGCCTGGCTTGAGCTGTTAACAGTTTTGTTTGCTTTATCAGTACTGGCAGCAATTCCCCTGTATCAGCCCAGGGCTTTTATCAGAGCAGAATGGATGCAGGGAGAGGAGCAGGATGTGCACCAGGCACAGGGCTCTTGCTGCCCACAGGGCTGAACCTGGTCCAGCTTTTGGGAGGGGGGTGATGGCGGAGAGGAGGAGGTGGGGTCCTCACCAAACCAGAGGGTTTGGCCGTGGATCACAGCCCACGGTGCTGGAGGAATGTGCCATGAGCAGGGATGGCTCAGTGGGTGTTCAGGGATGGGCACATGTGTTTTCTCCTGGGAATTGGTGGTGTGAGTGGAGAGGCCTGTGTCCTGGAGCTGGGACAACCATGCTGGAGCTCAGTGGACTCAACAGGGCACAGAGACACTGCACCTGAGAATTAACATTCCCCAGCACCCTGCTCAGCTTAGCTTGGCTGCTTTTTAAACTTGAGTTTATTTAGTCCCCACGTCCCTCTCGTTTTTCTCCTCAGAGCTCAGACAAAAGAGAGTTTGAAGTTGGGCAGATACAATAACTCATTTCCATGCTGTGGGGTTGACTTTTCCCCCCTGATTTAACACCATTTGTAATAATCCTTCTCAGTAACCCACTAACATGTCTGGGAACACTTGTCCCATGCCAAGCCCACAGGCACCAGCCAGGCATTTTGCAGATCTGCCCTTCAGCACAGCCAAATGAACTCCCTCAGATTCTGTTGGTGTTTTCAGCTCTTCCTCCCATTCTTTTGCATAAATCAGTGCAGGTGTCAGAGCTGTGGATGGAGAATAATAATTTTAGGTACCCAGTGTTGCATCCAGAGTGCCACACCTGCAGGCTTAGCTCCAGATAAAGCCATTTGCCGAGGCTTCTCATCCTGTTTCCTTATCACAAGAAATACTACATGATTTAAGTCCAGGAATTTTTATGTTGGCCATTTATACCTGCTGCTGCCTCCACACCCCATGCAGACGTCTGAGCTTGCAGCCACTCAGAAGCAGGAATCAGGAAACAGGAGATAATCTCCACAATTTTGGCGGAGCAGCAGAGTGCGAGTTCCCTCTGCTGGCACGTGGCAGGACGGGGCTGTGGCACCCACCAGGATGTCACACTGGGCTGGGGGACAGGGATTGAGGCCACAGAGGTCGAGCCATCTCCAGTCTTCCCTCTCAGACCCATCCCTAGGGCAGAAGGAAACCCCATGGATGAATCTCGAGGTGTTGCACACAAAAATCACAGCTGGAAAGAGCTGCAGGAATGTTTGTAGACAGCAGTCCCCACGTCCCAGAGGGACTCTGCAGCTGCAGGGATAAATCCCTGCACGTCTCAGGATTTCTGTTCGACAAACTTGGCTTTTTGTGCACAATTCCAGGGGTGCAGCCTGTGAATCCACAGCTTTCCCAGCTGACCCTCTGTTCTTCTCACACTGACAAGAGTTCACGGTGGTGTCAGCCAGATCTGCTGTAGGAGTGTGGTCAAGGGCTGAGGTGTATTTCTAGCATCAATTAATAGCAGAATTGCCTGAAATTGCTTAAAATACTTTTCTCGCTCAAATTCCTTCTCTGGTGTAAAGCTCTGCTCTGAATTCTGCTTCTCCCCATACAGAGGAGTGCCTGCTCTCCCAAATACACGTTTTTTTTTCCTTGTAAAACTGTCCTCATCACTCTTATGGACCTCTTGGGAAATTCCTTTTCCTGACACTCACTATCTTTCTTGATGCTAAATAATGAATGAATCCAATAAAAACAAAGCCCTTTCCTTCCAATCAAAGAAAATCACTTTAATGACGGCTCGTGCTGGTCTTCGGAGCTTTCCTTCCCACTGCACACCCCTTCCACTAACAGCTGAGATCTGCAGCCTGGGTTTAGTGGCCTGGAAAAGATTAACAGCCTGCATGGCCAAGGAATTCCTTGGGATGAGCTTTTGTAGTTGAAAAGCACTAAATGGCACTGCAGCTTTTAAAAAGCTTTTTCATACCTGTCCCAGCCTTGTTTTATCCACACTGAAGCTGCTGTGCGGAGGGAGCAGCTCTATCCAAGAGGAGGGGAGGAGAGCCCTTCCTTCCCCATCCCTCCAGGATCTCTGGCAGTAACCTCTCTGAAATGTTGATCTAATGGGAAAAAAATAAAGATTCTTTCCTGTAATCCAGATGATATTAACCCTTGGGGCTGTGATTTGGTTGCAGTGATTTATTTTTCTCCTCCCTTTTTCCAATGACGAATGACTGGAATGATTTTGATTTTGTTTTGTATGTAGATGCAGATATATAATTTCCTCTTCTGTTCATTCATTTTCCAGCCTTGTTTTCTTCCAGGTCTTGTTGCTCTCCACCTTCTCCTGCTGTGTTGCTGTGTGACGTGTCCACCTTTACCTCGCCTGCTTCGCTACCATCTCATCTCAATCTCAAGCCGTAGAACAACCTGGTGGTGCAGCCCCTTTCATGAGAAATCAACCTGCTTTTGATTTTATTTTTATGTTTTGGTTTTGTTTTTTTTAATTGGGTTTTTTGTTTTTGTTTTTTTTTTTTCTCTTGATTTGTTTTTCTTCAGACCTTCACCTAATAGGGCACAGCCAATGTTAATTCATGGACCTTTTCCTCCCTCCTGAACTGAGACTCAGAGAAGGCTGGGCCAGTATAAAAAGGGTTAAAAAAATGGGGCTCCAAAACAATTCCCTGTCTGTCAGTGAACACAGAACATGGATTTAAACTCCACAGCCTATGTCATGAGCAGAACATCCCAGAGAAATCAAGAGCTCTGCACGAGCTGGGGATCTGCCCACTCCCAGTTTGCAAACTGGGAGGCACCAGGAGCTGCACAGATGTCCCCTAAAAGAATCAAAGATCTTTAAATTTACAAAGCAACACCTTTCCCACCAATTTTGCCTCTTCCTCTTTGGTTTTGTCCTGGCAGCCTGGCTCTGAGCAGCAGTGGGGGGCCCCAGTCCCCCAGGGGATGAGATGTGCTCAGACTGGTTCTCATTTATAGAATTTGGTGCAAATATTGGTTGAAAGCTGAACATCTCATGATTTTTGAACCCTTAACCTGCTGTTCTCTTTGTGGGAAGTGTTAAAAATGTTTTTATTTTGGATTACCTGTTCTTCCTCATGTGGTTGCCATTGTGATTTTCATGCACATCAGAGGCTCACACAGAGCAAGCAGCCCCAAGTTTAGATGAGGATCCAAATTTTGTGTCAAGAAACCACCTGGATAGAGCTTTTTGGGGAGATTTGAAATGGAACTTTAAGCCTCACAGCTTGGAGCACAGCTGGCAGGTGCTGGTGGTGGGTCGTTGCTTTATATTCCCAGTTTGTGATTGAAGACCTGAGGCTGATGCTTTCCTGAACCCCTGGGAATGCTGACTTAGAACACGAGCAGGTTCTTTTGGAAATTCCTCTCCTGTGGGTCAGCAAGCAGCTTCTCATGCTGAAACAGCACTTCTAATTCCACCTGTTTGCTCATCCTTAAGAGAATCCCATTTGGGTTTGATCTAGGGCTGGCTCCTGCTCCATCCACATTTCTTCATAGCTCTCCATCCTCAGAGACACAAGTGCCACGGTGCAATGGGCCACCAAGGCAGAGCTGAGAGCCCAGGTTGTGCCCCTTGGTGTCCAGACTGGATTTTCAGCCCAGTTAAGAGGAGAGAAAGGCCCAAGTTCTTCAGGGAGTGCCCTGCTGTGGTACAGGGTGCTCCTCATCTCCTCTGAGCCAGAACTGGGGTTTGGGGGCACTTAGGGACACCCCTTGCTCCATTCAGTCCTGTGGCTGTTCCCTTTGTGAGGCTGAGTTTTCACAGGGGGGGACCCAGAGCCACCTCTGCACCCCAGCTTGGTCTGACATGTCAGTGGTCTGGGCAGAAATTAAGAGCCCCAGTGCTAGAGGATAGAGCAAAACTTAAATCAAAGCTGCTCCATGATCCCTGATTCCCAAGGGGCTGTAAAATTCACAAATAAAAAATAATTTCTGATTTTGTGAGGTGTTCTTAGTTACTGAAGAAGATGCTAGGTGCAGAGCTGAATAATGTGAGGTTTTCCCCCACTTTGTGAGTGAAACAGTGTTAGGTCAGGGATTTTACCCTGAATTTGACCACACTAGAGCTCACAGAAAAGCAGGGACCAAAAGCCAGCTGTGCATGAACTCTGGGTTGAGCAATTCTGCCACCTTAAATTTGTGGGGTTGTGCAGCTCCACACAGTTGCTGCTCTTGTGTTTAAACCACCTCTGGTTTCCCCTTTTGTCTCTGTTTTCCAGGAGATCCCAGGTGATTGAGAAATTCGAGGCACTGGATATTGAGAACGCGGAGCACATGGAGACGAACGCGTCGGGAGGCGCTGCCCTCTCCAGCGAGACGAGGCAGGGCAGGAGTGAGAAGAGGGTTTTCCCACGGAAACGGGTAAGAAACTCACCCAGGGTCTCCTGGAAGATGAATCCTGCAGCCCAGGATAGAGGGTTCAGCTACAGAGTTTGTCCTTGGATGTAGATTTAGAGCCAAACCTCGGTGTGTGCTCAGTCTGTGCAAATTTTCCTGCTCTGCTGTCTTACCCCAGTGTAGATCAGAGTGGAAAATCAGGCTGTCTCTTCTTTCTCCATAATACAAAGGGAAACTTCAGATCTGGCATGGCAAGACACATCAGGATAGGGTGAAGTAACAAAAGTTTGAGAGCCCCAGATATGTTTGGATATAATGGGAGCAAATGAATGACTGAAAGGACAAAAAATATATTTCCAAGGAAATGACACTTGTTCTGAGCCTGAGATGCCCCTTAAATAAAGCAGATTTTTATGCCACGAGCCAAGAGAGCAGGGCTCTGTCCTAGTTCCTGCACTGATCTGGGCTGATGCTGTTCACACAGGATTTCACTTGTGAAGGAGCAGCCGTGGGCTCCATCCTGGACGTGTCTGCGTCACCTCTGTCCCCACACCGCCGGGCAAAGTCACTGGACAGAAGGTCCACAGAGTCCTCTATGACGGTGAGCCACCAGGGCCATGTCCCCTGCCCTGGGGGAGGACATGAGAGGCCCTTCCCAGAAGGTCCCACAAAAACTGGATTGTTGCTGCTTTCCTGGGATTCACTCAGGCTTGGAGCAGTTTCAGGGTCCTGAATCAGGGGGGAAGGGCCACATTTTTTTGCCTGTTGCAAAAGTCTTGTGAGGAGCACTTTTCCTTGAAATACATCAGCATCTTGGGAAGCAGACTCTGTTCTGGTTGTTTTCCATGGAATACCCCATTTTCTCCATGCTTTGTGTGATGTGTCAAACACTCATGCTGTCACCCTAGAAGTGCTGGGGTCACTCCACCTGGCCAGAGCCCCTCTTTGTCCCCATGGTATCCCCCAGCAGAGGCTGCAGCAGGGCAGCATTTCCAGCTCACAGAGCCTCAGTCCAGTTTCTGGATTTGGAGCAGCTGCTGTGTCATGACTGTGGTATTTTCATAGGATCACAGAATTCTAGAATGGTTTGGGATGGAAGGGACCTTAAAGATTATCTTGTTCCAACTCCCCTGCCAGGGACAGGGACACAGACCAGGCAGAGCAAGCACATGTCCCAGTTTTCTGATGCCATTTCCTTGATGTTTATGCAGTTGGAAGTGGGTGTGAGTGGGATGAAGGCTGCAAGGAAGGGCTGAACCTTCCCTCCTGAGCTTTCCTCCCTTTGCATGTTTCAAATGCTCACCAGACCTGGAGGCAAACAGTACAGAATAAACACAAAGTGCTCTCCTCTCCCTCATCACCCTTCTATAGGAACAAAATAAATACACTTGCTAATCTCTCAAATAGATTACAGAGCTACTGTAAATACAAGTTGCATTTTTTGTGGATGGACAGCTTCTATACAAGGACTTATCAGAAAAATGCAGTAGCTTGGTGTTTCTGGAGCTTTTCCTGTAGACCTGTACAGCCACAAGAGTGTTTTTTACATTCTTGGTGGGAATCAAAAGTGGAAGAAGTGCATATGAAGTGGCAATGCACATTATCTAGTGAAGGGAAGAAATTCATGCAGGTTTAGATTAGATATTAGAATAATTTCTTCTCTGTGAGGGTGGTGAAGCACTGGCACAGGTTTCCCAGAGAAGCTGTGGCCGCCCCTGGTTCCCTGGAAGTGTTCAAGGCTGGGTTGGACGGGGCTTGGAGCAACCTGGGATAGTGGAAGGTGTCCTTGTCCATGGCAGGAGGTGGAACAGGATGATTTTACTGTTCCTTCCAACCCTAAACATTCTATAATTCAGTGCTTTACTTTCCCTTGTGTTTTTGTGGAGCAGGACTGGGTTCCCACCACCATGGGATCACTCAAATATGGTTTGTGCTGCCCCACAGGTTTGATTGAATAGACTTCCAGACCCAATTTCCATTGCTGCTCTTGCTGTAACCCATTTCAGATGCTGCAGCTGGATTTCACAGACTGCTGTCCTTTCCTCCTCCACTCTGCAGCACGTGGAGCAGCTGGAGGAGCTCAGCCTCGGGGGAGTGAAAGCATTTCCACCACATCCTTCCCTGCACACGGGCAGGGCTGGGAGGAGGGGCTGGAATAAGTTATCCCACGCTGTCCTGCTTGCTTTTTTTTCAGGAATTCAACATCCCCATGCACTCCACATTGAAGGAAAAAGCAGGTGTCATTTGGGTGGTGCAGGGCTCAGATTCCCTGTATTTCCAGCCTTAGGAACTCAGCCTGTTTTGAACCCTGCAGCCTTGCATCAATAGCACATAGTTTTTCTTTCGTAATATATAATAGAAGGTAAAACTGCCTGAAGTCTTGCTAATTCCTTGTTTATCCTTTCTCTGTAATGCTGGTGTAGGAAATTGCAGGAGAAAGGGCAGGAAGGGAACAGCCTCAATAAACTGTGTGTGGATCTCAATTCCTCCTAGGAGCAAACATTTAGCCACCACGCAGTGTAATGGTTCATTTTGGGCTAGATGACCTTTAAAGGGCCCTTCTAACCCAAACTATTCTATGATTCTATGAATTTAACTGTTGTTGGTGTCTTCTATTGCTCTTCTGGGTTTTACCAACTCACTGCTGTTGCCTTCTGGGCACAGACACTTCTTCTCTCTCCTGATCCCTCTCTCCTTTCTTCCAGCCTGACCTGCTGAATTTCAAGAAGGGCTGGTTGACAAAGCAGTATGAGGATGGGCAGGTGAGTCAGGAGGAAGCTCTGCCCTGTGTGTCAGTGTTTGGTGCTGTGGTCAGTCCTGGTTTATGGCAGCTCACTCTTAACATCCTGGCTGTGCATGGAGCAGCTCTCGGTGCTGATGGAGCCCCAGGGTCCTGGGTAGATCAGTATTGGGCTTCTCTTGAAGTGGGAATTACTGGTGCTCTGTCCTGGGGAAGTTTCAAAGGTGGATATCATATTGTGGGTTTCTAGGGAGCCAGGGCAGCTTGGATGGCAGCGCTGGTTTCATGTTCCTGTTCCCTATTTATTAGTCTTGTCTCCCTTGTGACCCAGCGACCTCTTTGGTGTCAGAAATGAGGCTCAGGTAAAATTTCCTGAGTGCCAGGGAAATGGCAATAAATAAATAAATGGCTCTGAGGGAAGCAGCTGCTACTTTCCTGCTGCCAATTCCCAGAGGGATGCAGGATGCTCTGCTCTCTTGGAGCCTTTGGAGTGGGCACTGGTGCTGAGGCAGCGTGGATAGCCCTGGCTGTTTGCAAGCCACCCCTTCCGTGGATTTCCTTCCCTCCTACTTTGCTGTCAAGGGAAAATGAGGGCAATTTGCCTGTGGCTGTGGGTGGCCCAGGCTCTGCTGTGGGTACCTCTGGGTCTGAGGACACATCCATAGACAGCCAAAGGGGAATTGGCAGCTGGAGCGAGTGCTTTATTGACTGAAAGCTGCCTTGGGTGAGCCTGTGCTGGAAGCGTTCAGGAGGCAGATTTGTATAGAACAAAGGCCAGGAATAGATTCACAACTCAGTTTCTAGGTACTGCAGATAAAACATGAATGTTTTACTACTTTTTTTTTTTGGTGCTGAAAAGGCTTTAAGTGCAGTCCCTAAAAGCCTCCTCTTGCAGTGGAGCTAATGGGGAGGCTGCGACTGCCCCGTGGCTCTCGTGGTGTCACTGTCACGTGCAGGGTGGCAGCAAACCATCCCTGTCCCTTGCACTGCTGCCTGTTTGGGTCTCCCCTTTCCCATGGAGGGGCCTTGATGAAGCCACATGTGGAGCTGGGAGGGACAGGCATTGAGCTGCCTCCTGTGGGTGTCTCTGTGACGAGCAGCCATGAATGTGGTGGTGGGGAAGGAGCAGCATTGTGATTGCTCCATCTTTGTTGTTTCCTAGTGGAAGAAGCACTGGTTTGTGCTGACTGACCAGAGCCTGAGATACTACCGGGATTCAGTGGCAGAGGAGGTAAGTGTTTCCTGTCAGTGTTCAACCCATTACAGGGCAGCTCCTGGTGCTCCCAAAAGGACTCCGGGCAGTCACTGCCTCCCTCAGTGCCCCCAGAAATCCTGGAGCCCCTTCAGGGCTTTGTGAGCCCCTGTGAGCTTTGGGGCTGCAAAGCTTTGTGGCTTATTTTACCTCTTCCCTCTGCAGGCAGCTGACCTGGATGGAGAGATCGATTTATCCACGTGCTACGATGTCACTGAGTACCCAGTTCAGCGGAACTACGGCTTCCAGATCCATGTAAGGACAACATGGGGAGGAGAAAGAGTCCTGCAGCTGATTGGGATGCTTGTCTGTGATAAGGGGACCATCTCCCCAAAGAGAGGCCACTTATCATCGCCCTGCAGTGCTCCAGAGAGCTGTGCCCTTGGGTTTGAGAGCCAGTTTTCTGGCTCTCAGAAGGGAAAGGTTTTGTCACAGCCTTTGGGTCTCACCTGTGGCAGAATCGGCCTGACTGCTGAGAAATGCTGATCCCCACAGGGAGTGTGCTGTGGGACAGAGGGGCTGGGTTTGACTGTGTTTGGCCAGCAAGCAGTGCCCCAGCACTGGCGACTTGGGAGTGGGTGCAGGGTGGTCTTGGGGAGTTGGGAAGCTGCTGGTGGGTGCAATCACCTGCTCTGAGCTGTTCTTTCTCTCTCTGTAGACAAAGGAAGGGGAGTTCACCCTCTCTGCCATGACCTCGGGCATCCGCCGCAACTGGATCCAGACCATCATGAAACACGTTCGCCCCACCACTGCTCCTGACGTAACGAGGTAAGGGGGGTGCAGCAGCCCCTGCAGCTCTGTGGTTTGCTGTGCAGGAGGAACTCGTCCTTCATCCCTTTTCTTTCCTCTTTCTGAGCCTGTGTGTTCCTGGCAGCTGCAGCTCTCCCTCACATCTCTCTGAGCTTAATTTGGATACACTTTGTGGGGATGCTGATATGCCGAGTTCTTTTTAGGCGTGCAGATTTCAAAGAGAGTTGAAAATTGTGGTTTTAATTTGTGCATAGGAGTATGAAATACTGTTCCTATATCAAGGCTCCTCTGGATTCCCACCAGGTATTGTGAAACCACTTGGATTCAGTTGTGCTGGGTTCACCCTTTCCTCTGGCTACTGTTCAGCACGAGCTGCCCAGCCCCTCTATGGGTCACAGCAGCAGCAGCCCAGGGTTCACTTTAGAAACTGTTTGGCTCTGATCTATTTTAAACTCCAGCCAGGAAATCATCTTCCCTCCTCTTCTGATCTTCCAGAAAGCTGCTGCAGCTCGTTCCCTTTAAGCTGTAGTAACGCTGGTGTCTCCTCCTGCGTCGGTGCCAGAGGAAGGGGACCTCATGCGTCACAGAGTATCTTCTGTGGGCACTTCTGGCTGTGTGTACAGGGTGTTTGGCCTCCTCACAGCTGTCTGTGCTGGCCACACTCGTACAGGCCACCTCTTACAGGCTGCTGGACACAGCTGCACCTCTAACTCTGTCTCCTGTCCTTACTATAGCTGCAGCCAGCAGGTTTTTGCCAGGTTTGTCCCAGTGTTGATGGAATGGCTCTTCTCACCCAGTGCTGTTGACCTGGAGATGCTCCAGCCTCTCCTTCCCCATCCTGCTTAGCCCTCAGCCATTGTTTTCCCAGCCCTGCTCGAGCTCTGGCGGATCTCACAGGGATCTCGGGGTAGCCGCCTCTCTCCTCACTCCTGTGTATGTTTGATTTCCATGCAATCCCAGGAAAAACTTCTCTTTGAAACTATCCGTGCTGAAGCCCAGGTTGGAAAACTGTGTTCTCTCCTGTATTAACGTTCTGTGGTTTGTATATCTCGTGATTCACTGCATGCTCCTCCTTTTCTGCACCTCGGATGGGAAGTCCTGCAGTTTCCATTTATTTTTTCTTTCTTTTCTTCCCCCCCCTTCCTTTTTTTTTTTATTTTTTTTTTCTTCCTTTAAATAAAAGCCAGAGAGAAGGGAAGAAGCAACCTGGTCTTGACCCTTGATTTCCCCACACTGGTATCTTCCGATGTGACTAGATACGAAGATGAAGACCAAGGAAATTTGAGGGGACCTCTCTGCCTTTAAAGAGCCAGATGTATTTATGGTTGCTCACAGGTTACTGCAGCACGATGTGCTCACTGTCTGCACCCGCTCTGAGCCCACGCAAAGTGGTTTCACTTGGCTTTCCCTCTGAGAGGGTCCAGGCGCAGGTCCTGGTTGGGCAGTAACTTGTTACACTGCACAAACAGACTGTGAAGCAATCCTGAGCTGGGAGAAGGGAATGATGTGTGTGCTTCTGTCGTTTCCCACCCCGCTGGTGTTGGAGGGGGTAGAGGCTGGTGTGAGTTGGTCACATTGCTGAAGAGTCCTGTGCTGTGTGTGCAGCAGGGCTGTGTTCACCGGTGCCTGCCTGGCAGCCCTTGGCAGCAGGGTGGGCTATCCCAGCCCATCCCACCTGGCTTTGGGATGTCATTGCATTCCACACCCGGGAAGCAGCGGGTGGAGGGGGCTGCTGGAAGGCTGAAGGACAAACTGTCCAAGGCTCAGCGTGGAGGGTGCCAGGCATTGGCACGGCATGGCCAGGGACACGTCTGGTGTTGTGCTCAGTGTGCTGGGAGGGCAGTGGTGCTCACCCACCCCCGGGGATGGTCCCACCCCACACACTCCTGCAGTCCTTGGCTGTGTCGCATTAACCTGCTGCTGTGGCTCCACCCAGCCAAACACTCCTTGCCTTGGTTTCTTGGGGCCTAGTGATGATTTACATTGCTGCATGTGTCAGCACTCAGCATGGGGAGCAGATGCTGCACTGCTCGCTGCCCTCAGCAGTGCCCTGCAATCTGCAGAGGCATTAATTACAGTCTGCTAATGATGATGGGGCAAATAGAAAACGCCCCCATGAATAGAGGTGGCTGCTTGAGAACTGGATCCATGTTGAGCTCACAGCCCTTGTGAGGCTGGGTGCCCCAGTGCTCACCAGTTCCTGCAACCTTTGTGTGCTTCTTGCCACGACACGCTCAGCTTGCACCACCCACCCCTCTTAAAAAAAGCCTTTTAATTTTGACCTATAAACACCATTGGGAGACAAAGACCACCCCCTTCCTGTGTGATATCAATTAATTTCCCTGTGGTGGAGGAGATGTGAAATGGTTGAGCAGAATTAATAGCCATGGGGCACTTGCAGGAGATGAAATGAGAAACTTGGGTCAACCTTCTGAGTGTCTTCACTTCATTCCCAGAGGCCATCCCTCTGCTCCCTGACCCACATCCTGTGCCCTTTGGAAAGCAGCAGAGGAGAAATGAGCTCATGAGAGAAGTCACCTCTAGAAATGCCAGGATTCTTCCACGTGGGATTTAGAGCAGCAAAATTTCTGTGTCCCAGCACCATATGGCAGGCCCCAAGACCCCCATTTCTTTCCTAACACTCTTCTCCATTTCAAGACTGAATCTCATCCCTGTTTTACTTTAAAATGCAGCTGTAATCACTAACTGACTCCAGATTGAGAGCCTGGCTTTGGGAGTCATGCAGTGTCATGGGTGAGGAGCAGTGACATTTCATCGTTGTGCCTTCTGGGTTTATTTTATTAGCTGCAAGTGACAGCACTGAAGAAGGAATTATCTCTGAGCTGGTTTTAGCCTGTAACTGCCAGAGTGTCTCAAAACCCAGCTCTCCTGAGCCTGTGGTTTGCTGCTGGATGACAGTGCATCGGAAGATACTAGCCCATGAGAGCCATCTCTTCTGCTCCATCCTTTGTTTTGGGCGTGTGCACATCCGTGAGGTTCTTGGCTGGGGGCTGGGGTGTGTTTTTGAGGTGGGAGAAGCTATGATGCTGCTGTTGCTGCTGCTGCTGCTGCTGCTGTTCCTGATCACTGCAGTCCCCATGCATGTGGTCCCGTTGTTCAGAGCCTCTAGTGAAGGACCCGGTGAGCTGTTTTCCAGCTCTTGCAGAAAGCTTGAGTCCCTGCTGGAGGCTGGGGATGCTCTGGTTGTATTGGAAGCTGGAGAGCCAGGAGTCAGCCTGAGCAGCAGGACTGTGCTTTGGGAGGAAACTTTTGGAGCTTTGGTTAGCAAAGGGTTCAGCAAGTGCCCACTACTCCCTTGGGACAAGCTTCCTCCACAGACTTAGCATACTGCTGTTTTCTGGTTTAATTTTGATCTGCATGTCTGGCTGGCATGTCTGTATTTAATAAGCTAATACTGCATTATGGATTATCTGTAGGTTAGAAATGGTATTGCCTTCCCATATTAACTTCCCCTGCTTGATGAGTATGTCTCCCCACTCAACCCACCCTCTAACTCAGCACTAAAAATCATCCCTTGCTTGAGAAATTGGTATTTTCAGTGATTTCCATGATGTGTTGAGTAATGGGCTCTCCTTGCTGCACTCACCCCTGCCCGTGTCAGGGGGCTGCCCAGTGCCCAGGGGAGCTGCCCAGTGCCCAGAGGGGATGCCCAGTGCCAGGGGGCTGCCCAGTTCCAAAGGGACTGCCCATGCTGCCTGCAGGGCTGGGTGTCCTGGGGAGGTCTGTGCCTCCAGTGCAGATAGTGCCACAGAGAAGTTATGGACCCATTAATACTTTTCCAAGCTGAAGGGGAACCTTATCCTTGTTTCCCAAGACTCTCAGAGCTGCTCTGTGCTTCTCCACCCCACAGCTCTGAAGCCAGCCTGGCTTTGGTGGGATTGGTGGTGTCTTTCCCACAAGCATGTGACTATGCCAGTGGGGATGTGCATGGAGCCCCACAGCCGGGGGGCTGGAGGAGCTGTTGGAACCTCTGACAGCACAGTTTGGAGTCGCTGCCTCAGGCATGGGTTGCTGCTTGGTCATGGTCACTGGCCCCAGTGTGGCTGCCAATGAGGAACAAGGCTGGGATCAGCCTCTCTCTGTGTGCCAGGGTGTCCCGGGAGCAGCCGAGCTTGCACCAAGGCTTTGCACACCAGCACAACCTGGGGAAGGGCAGCAACAGCTCCTGCACCCGAGGGGAGACGCAGGGGCAGGGGCACCCACGTGGCATTGGCTTGGGCTTCCAGCAGCCCTTTTCCACCCGGCTCTTGGAGGCATGCATGGGAGCAGCTGCCTGTCTCCAGCACCCACTGACACTTTCCTTCACCCTCTCTCTGTCCTCACAGCTCTCTGCCGGAAGAGAAAAGCAAAACAAGCTCTTCCTTCGAGAGCGGTCCAAAGCCGAGCGAGAAGCCGGATGCGGAACAAGCCGAGCTGGACACGGAGCAGAAGCGGAGCCGTGCCCGCGAACGCCGACGAGAAGGACGGTCCAAGACCTTTGACTGGGCTGAATTTCGCCCCATCCAGCAGGCCCTGGTGCAGGAGCGTGCCAACGCTGCAGACTCCTCCAGCAGCAGCTCGGCCGCCTTTCCCAGGGACGGCGGAGCCGCCGATGCCGACCCCGGAGAGCTGGAGCGGGAGCGGGCCCGGCGGCGGGAGGAGCGGCGCAAACGCTTCGAGATGATCGACGCCGTGGACGGGGCAGGGTCAGAAGAGGCACTGAGGATGGAGGTGGACAGGATCCTGCCCGTCCCAGCAGACATCAAACCGCAGAACGTCCACGTGGAGATCGAGCAGCGCTGGCACCAGGTGGAGACCACACCGCTGCGGGAGGAGAAGCAGATCCCCATCACGCCCCTGCACCTCGCCCATGCCGAGGAGCGGGAAGAGGGGCTGGCAAAGCAGCACCTGACCACGCTGCTGGAGAAGGAGGTAAAGGGGTGTGTAGGGTGCAGGCTGCCTGCCACAAGTCACCCTCCCTACAGGGGTGACTGAAGAGAGCCTGAGTTAGGCTTAAAAATAGCTGTAAATATTCCTCCTTCGTATTAGCAACTAGTAGGGGTACTGTAGGTTCCTTGGGGAGCTGGCAGGGCACAGATCTGCATCCATTCTTGTTCAGCCCTGCCTGCAGCTGCCAGTTTCCCACAGCTGCAGAAAAGGCTGTTCTTATGGCCTGGCAATTCCTTACCCCTCCCAGCCAAGGCAGCCTGATTTGTGATGGTTGTAGGCAGCCTGTATCTGACAACATGAGTACAATCAAGGTGTATCAACCAGGCTACAGATTCAAGCTCCTAATCTTCTGTGCCTCTGGATCTATAGAGATTTGTGTCTGCCGTTATAAACTGCCTTGAGTTGCAGCACACACTACAGAGGTTGCTTTTTGTGGAGCCTACATCAAATAGTCTTAAGAATTTTGGAAAAGAATGAAGGCGACTCAGCTCACTTGGAAGAGTTGCATGGCTGGAATAACAAAGGTTGTTGTTAGTTGGAATTAAGGTGTATTAGTGGGAATGAAAGGGGTAACCTTGTCTTATGGAGTAACCAGGAATATCACGGAGCTGAACTGGGCTGGGATTTGCCAGGATTGTGCCTGGCACAAGCTGGTACCACTCATCCTTTAAGAATTACACTATTGCATAAATAAGTTCTTTCAGAGGAGAGGGATTTTCCTGGCAAAATGAAATTCAGATCCCAGAGCAGAGCACAGCAGCGCTGCCATCAAAAGCTCCGTTAATTCTGCTGTGTCCCCTCCTAGCCACTTGTTCCTTATGGCTGATCCCCTGCCCACTCCCTGGACACTATCTCTGTTCATCTCCCTCCAGCTGGAGCAGAAGCAGAAGGAGGCCATGGAGCTCCTGGAGCAGAACCGGCACCTGCAGGATCAGCTGAAAGTGGCTCTGGGCCGGGAGCAGAGCGCCCGGGAGGGCTACGTGTTGCAGGTAGGAGAGCAGGGAGGAGAGGGAGATCCATCTTCCCTGTGCCTGAGATCCCTGGTGGGCTTCTGTCTGCGGTGTTTGTGGGGACATCCTGGGTGGCCACCACAAGAGATTCGACCTTCTTGCAAACGTGGCTAATTCTGTAGCATTACCAGAGTTATTGCTCATGGAGACCTCTGATCTGGGATGGAATAGCATTACCTGTTAGCATTCCCAGGGGAAAACCAAACAGAGCCAAACAGATGGGATCTCAGCAAAGTCCACCCCTGATCCATCCCATACTGTGTTTTGCCTTTGCAAGAGATTCTTCCTCTTTTCTGTGCCCCAGATGCTTCCCTCAGGCAGTGGGGTGCCCACAAGGCTTTCCAAGCCCACCAGGTGCTCCTGGCTGGCGGATTTTATGTGCCCATTACATGGGCAAACACAGGACACTCAGATGTATTTCCCTCCAGCCAGAGTGGGATTTGCACTGGGATGTCCTGTTGTCTTGGATCACTTTGGTGTTTTCTGCTGTCACGAGATTCCTCAGCAAAGCCTAGAAACGAGTTTTGGATAATCTGGCAAAAGAGACAGGATGGTCTTTGGGGAAATCTTTCCTCCCTTCGTCCAAACAAAGCAGGTTTTTCCCAGCCCTTCCTCTGGGAATATCCATGTCTGGAGGAAGTCGAGGCACCTGCAGGGCAGCTTCTGGCTGCTCTCAGGGGTCCATAGTCTAGTTCTGTGCAGGGGCAACATTTTGCTCAAATCTGCTTGACCAAACTGGCTGTGGATCAAAGTGTCCGTGCGTGGCCACACGCTGCGCTCCCATGGCAGCAAACCCAGTGTCGATGCCAAACCTTGCATCCTTATTTCTCACAGGAAAATTTTCACTGAAGAAGTTGCACAGGCAGTGGAGCCAGCCCAGGGAGGGGGACATCTTGCCTTCCTTGCCCATGATCTCCCAGGAGGAGTAATTAATTCATTTCTGGAGTCTCCGAGCTGACAGTGCCTGCTTGGAGGAGTTCCATTTTCACTTGGCAGAGCTGGAAGAGTAACTAACTCCCACTTCCCTGGGGCAGAGGCGTCTGACCTCCCTTTGCCTGGAGCCTGGAAAAATCAGGAATGGGGTTAAAAGCTGGATGCTGAATCCATCATCAGATTGAAGTTGGCCACAGTGCCTCAATACGAGGAGGGGTGGCAAGAGGGGAAGCCTGCAGAGAGGCTGAGCTGCAGTGAGAGGTGACCCAAACTTGGACCTGGAAGTTGGAGAGGGTTTTTGGAAAGGTTGGAGGCTTTTGCCTTCTCCAGTCTAATTGTTCTGGGGATTTCCCTTGTGTTTCCTGGGAGCCAGAGGGATTAAAGTGCTGTTGTAGAAGGGAGTGACCCCACCAAACCCTGTTGGGGTGGAGGGAGTGGAGCGGCTGGGGGAATTCTGCAGCCCCAGACTGCAGACAAACATCACAGGATTTTCTTGGAGAATCCCTCTGAATTTCATGTGCCTCTCCTCCCCCCTCATCATGCCTGATTTTGGGGAGGTTCCTCCATTGTCTGTGAGGAGGGCTGATGGAGAAGCCGGACTACCAAGCCCATCCCTCCTGAGCTGCCAGGAGGCACCAACCCCTCCTTTGCAGCCTGACCAGCCGTGCACAGCCCCCAAGCACTGCCTGCTCTGTGAGGCAGTGCTGAGCCACCCCTCCCATGCATGTGCCATGCACCGAAGCCTCTCTGGCCTCGTGTAACCCCTCTCTTGCTCTGAGCTTCCTCGTGATGGGGCACCCTAACCTTGATCCCCACTGGGAGAAACACCAGGAGCTCCTGCTCCTGGCACATGGGCTGGAGACACCCCCAGCTCTGGCCACTGTGGGTGGGAGGGGGCACGCACTAACCTGTCCCGGGCGGATATTCTTGCATGTTTTTGGTGTAAAGCATGAAATTTAACTTAACATAACTGAGTGTCACATCTGTGGGCTTTCCTTAATCAGCAACCAGAGTACAGCAAGGCAGGCCAAATTCCTAGGCTTAACGCTGTGCTTCTCTCGCCTCTTCCTGTCTGTGTATTTTTTTTCAAGATACATAATTTCTGTCGCCTTTTGCATGACGCTTTCTGTGAGTTTTCTCTTTGCATGCTCCATTGCTTTGGTTTGAATCTCACAAAGGTTGGTTTCTTTCATTTTTACATTCTCATCACACCTTTTCCTCCCCTCCATTTGTCGGGCTTTTTATTTTGTCCTTTGTTGGTTTATTTTATTTTGCAGGTAGAGAAATTAGACCCTCCCTAGCCCTAAGCTTTAGCATAACAGCATCTCTCTAATGCGATGAGCAGCCACTCAGTCCTGTTTGGCAGGCACAGAAATGACATCGCCACCGCAATGGCTGGCCCGTCGCCCCGTGTTTGGGTGGGATGTGATGTCATTTGCTGTCACCTCACTTTCTGTTGTTGCTTTTGGTCGGTGGACTGTATTACCTGAACTGTGCACTTTTTGTTTCACAACCAGACAAACAAACTCGCTAAAAAAAACCAGTTCCTTTCTCCTCCACCTTGTTCCATCTCCTCCTCCTCGTCATCCTTGGCATTTTTCTTTTGTCTGTCTGTCTCCATTTTACTGCTGGTGTTTCTTTTTCATTGTTTTTTTGATTCTGTTTGAGTTTGGGTTTATTTTTTTTTTTTCCATTTAGCCTGTTACTGTACAGCTGTTTTGATGTCGTGGTCAGTGTTTTCTGTTACTGGAAAGCAGTTGTCGCTCATTAAAAAAAAAAAAAAAAGTTGGTTAAACAAACCAAATTGTGCCAAGAACAAATCATCCCAATTGGAGCTGTGGGTAGCAGCCAAGTCGCTGCAAGGAGCTTTTCCATGGCCTGCCTGGCCAGAGGTGTGACACTCAGAAGGGAGAGCCAAGAGTGTTACTAATCTAGTATTTAATCAATTTTTTTAAGACCGAGGTGGCCGCCTCGCCATCAGGTGCCTGGCAGAGGCTCCACAAAGTCAACCAAGACCTCCAAAGCGAGCTGGAAGCGCAATGCCAGCGTCAAGAGGTGATCAATCAGCAGATTCAGTCTCTGAAGCGCAGCTACGCCGAGGCCAAGGACGTGATCCGGCACCACGAGGCCGAGATTCAGAGCCTGCAGGCGAGGCTCAGTAACGCGGCGGCCGAGCTCGCCATCAAGGAGCAGACCCTGGCCAAGCTCAAGAGCGACCTGAGGAGCGAGAAGGAGAAAGCCAAAGAGCAGCTGGAGGAGTGGCAGCACGGCGAGGCCGCGCTCAGCTCCCAGCTGAAGGCCAGCGAGCAGAAGCTGAAGAGCGCGGAGGCTCTGCTGCTGGAGAAGACCCAGGAGCTACGGGACCTGGAGATGCAGCAGGCTCTGCAGCGGGATCACCAGAAGGAAGTGCAGCGGCTCCAGGACAGGATCGCAGACCTCAGCGGGCAGCTGAATGCCAGCGAGCAGGCGCGGGTGCTCATGGAGGAGAAGCTGCAGAAGAACTACGAGGCTTTGCTGGAGAGCTGTGAGAGGGAGAAGCAGGTTTTGATACGGAGCCTGAAGGAGGTGGAGGACAAGGCCAACGAGTACGAGAACCAGCTGCAGAACAGCGAGCAGCAAATGGAGATTCTGCAGAAGGAGAAATTGAGCGCCAAGTTCGAAGGCAGCGAGCTCGTCCACCAGCTGGAGGAGCAGCTGGCCATGAAGGAGGCCAGCATCCAAAAACTTGCCGGGCACATCAAGGAGCTCGAAAGAGAGAGGGATCAGATCAAGTGCCGGTTCCACGAGCTCATGAATCAGGTGGCCGAGTCGAATAACGAAGTTGCAAAGCTACAAGCAAAGTTGAAAATGGAAGAGACCAACTACCACAATCTGGAGCAGTCGTTCGAGGAGGTGTCAGATCAGTTCAGGGAGGTGCAGGAGGTGCTGAAAGAGAAAGAAGAAGAGCTGAGACACGTTAAGGAAATGCACTTGAGAATTGTGGAGAAGAAAGATCAAGATCTCAGTGAGGCTTTGGTTAAAATGGTTGCTTTAGATAGCAATTTAGAGGAGACTAAAGTAAAGCTAAAGGCCAAGGAGGAGGCTTTAAAGAAATTAGGTAGTGTGGGCACAGGTCCATGTGCTGAGGAGGCAGAAGACCTTGGCCCCAGTCTTGAGGCTGACGAATGTCATCCACCCCAGCTGGGGCAGGCTCTGCAAATTCAGGATGTCCTCCCACCTCTGACTTATGCACTGAAGGAGGAGGAGGAGGATGAGGTTCTTGAGACCAGTCAGAGGCAAGTGGAAGAATTTGGCTCTCCATCTAAAGCTGTAGAGCTCCAGGACCAAGAGTTGGTTCAGAAAGCCTTAGCAAAGCCTGATGTAGGAATCATGGGGGCCAAGAGGCAAAGGATCCGTTTTTCAAGCATTCAATGTCAAAAATACATCCATCCAGATGGATCAGAGAAAAACTGGACAAGCAGTACCTCTTCAGACACAAGCCAAGACAGATCTTTGTCTGAAGAAAGCATGTCCTCAGAGCCAGCTCTGGGTTACCCCTCATCGGGGACGAGCGATTCTGAGACCTATCTCTCCATCATCCATTCCCTGGAAACCAAACTGTACATTACAGAGGAAAAGCTCAAAGATGTGACCATGAAGCTTGAAAGCCAGCACGGCCATAACCAGGAGACGCTCATTGCCCTCCACCATCAGTGGGCCAGCACAGAGTCCCAGCTGCGGGAACAGCTCCAGACCAGCCTGTCCCAAGTCAATGCTTTGATCTCACAGCTGGAGAGCGAGAGGCAGGAAAAGCTCAAGCTCATAGAAAGTCACGTCAGCGAGCTGGGAGGTTTCCAGATGAAAAACGATCAAGCGCTGACTTGCTTGGAGAAGTGCAGGGAGCAGCTAAGATCCTTGCCCAAATCAGACAAGGAAAAAGAGGGTGATTTGTTCCTTGTGACTCTTTCCAGCATGGAAACAACTTTATCAAATGCAATCCAAGCCTTGAGTGGGGCGCCAGTCCCATCAGAATATCAGCAGAGTGAAAGCCTCACCACGGAGAGCACCGCTCCAGAAGGAGGGGATTTGGGAGAAGAGGAGCATATCTCCAAGGAGCAGCAAGCTGATGTGTTTGACATTGGCCAGCTGAGGTGGCTTTCTGAGAGAGTGGCATTTGAAGCCTCTCTCATCAACCAAATAGCAGAATCTTTGAAAAATGCGAGCTCTGAGATAGCTCAGCTGCTGAGAGAGATCCAGGGAACGGCTCAGGTGGTTTTGTTGGAGCCAGCAAATGTTTCTCATACAGCCAATGATTTGGCCACCATCCTGTCTAAAAAGCTGCTGCTGGAAGGGGAGTTCTGGAGCCAGGTGGAGGAGCTGAGTGCACACTTGAGCACTAGAGAAGGACAAGATGAGGGTAAAACAGAAACAAGTTTGGGCTTTTCCCCATATTTTCTCAGTGCTGTAGCAGATGCTACGTTGATCAAGGCAGAACTTGGGTTTGTTGCAGAGAAAATGAGAGAATCTTTTCATCAGAGGTTGAAAACAATCGAAGAAGAGCTCCATAATACCAAAACAGCTCTCCAGCAGCACAAATGCATGTTGGAGGAGATCATCAAAGCTTACAGGACTCCTGAGTTTGACAGAGTTATGCACCAGATTTCTGAAGCACTTGAAATACAAAAAGATGCTTCGGAAAGACCCCAGATCTCTTGGGATGGGAGCCATCTCCAAATGGTGCCATGCCAGGAGTTAGCCAAGGTGGAGGAGACTGGCAGCACATCAGACCGTAGTAGTGAAGCTCTTGTTTCCATTCAGGAAGATCTTGCCCAGCAACTAAAGGACAAATCCAACGTTCTGAAGGAGATATCTGTTGCCTTACTCTCTCTGCCTCCCGAGGAGGCCATGAGAGACTGTCAGAAGCTCCTGAAGATATCCCAGAGTCTTTCCTACCACTCGTGCATGGGAGACTTGGAGCGCTATTCGTCTTTGTTAGTGCACGATGCCATTGTTCAGGCTCAGGTTTGTTACGCCGCTTGCAAAGTCCGTCTGGAGCACGAGAGGGAGATGAAGTCCTACAAGGAGTCCTTGCAGAGCATGGATGCTCTGTGCCAGGAGCGCGTGAAGACGGTGTCTCTGCTGCGCGACGAGTACGAGGAGCTGCTCAGGAAGCAGCAGGGCGAGTACAGCGAGATGATCGCCGTGCTGGAGAGGGAGAACGCCGACCTCAAGGCAAAGGTGTCCCAGCTGGACAGCCAGCGGAGGCTCCTGGAGGAGGAAGGGCACGAACGCAGCAAGAGCCTGAGCGAGCTGCAGGGGCGCTACGAGGAGGAGATCCGAAACGTGATCGAGCAGCTCAACAGGACTGAGGACACCCTGAAGGCCGAGAGGATGGAGGGGCTCAACCAGCTGGATGCCATTGTCCGTGACAAGCAGAGCATGGAGCAGTATCACCTGGAGCAGATGCAAACGCTGGAGGAAAAGTTCCAGGCCAAGATCAAGGAGCTGCAGGCTATCCACGGCGAGGAGCTGCAGGCGCTGCAGGAGCACTACAGCCAGAACCTGCAGCGCCTGCAAGAGACTCTTGATGAGTACCAGAGGCAGCACCCTGAGGCATCCCCTGCGGTGGCCCCAGGTGCTGGGGACACCTGGGTGGCCGGCGAGGCGGGTGGCACCGGGCAGGACCCCGGCAGCGACCCAGACTCCATGCACGGCCTGAGGGAACGCATCCAGGAGCTGGAGGCCCAGATGAACGTCATGAGGGATGAGCTGGAGAACAAACATCTGGAGGGGAACGCTTCCACTTTGAGGGAAAAATACCAGAAAGACTTTGAAAACTTAAAGGTCTTGATATGTTAAACGCTTTCTGCTTTCTGCTGCTGAGGGCGTGTGCAGTCACTTGGTGAACCAAGGGGCATCCCCTAAAAGAGCCAGCATGCTGAAACAGGCCCCAAATTATTAGCCAGGCCTCTGTAAAACGTGGTGTTGCCTTTTTCTCCATGCTGGGGTATTCTAAATGCATTGCTGAGAGCTTGGGAGGGTGGATTTCTGGAGGTGGTCTTTGCATGGAGAGAGTTTCAGAGTAGCTCAATAACATCACACTCTCCTTCATCACGAAGACCTCAGTGCTTCTCCTTGTACCCAACATTTTGTTGGTAACTTCCCTTAAAAGCATTCCTCAGCTCTGTCTTTCCCACTCTGATCAAAATCTCCAGTCTGTCTCTGCTGCCTATAGAAATGCAAGATGAAATGGAAACTTGCTGCTCTCAAAATGTATGTTCCTAGGGAAAGTAGCTGAAATCAGATGCCAAATTCTGTAGCAAAGCAGAGCTCCTCTGCAGGATGCTGCGAGGACCATGCTGGTGTTGGACACAGCAATTCTTTACACAACAAAGAGTGCACAGTTATGGAACGCCCAGGTGAGGTGCAGAGAAACCCACTGGCAATGAAGTGCCTACATTCAAATTGCCCCACCAGTCAGAATGGCTGAAAACTGGTTTGAGATCATCCAGCATCTAAAAAAAAATGCGTTTGGTGGTTTGCTTTTCCTGGGAGAGCATTCCCAGTTTGGAAGTTGAGGGTTGTAGAGGACTCTGGCAGTACCAAGGGAGGCCTAAAGGGCAGCGATGCAGAGATTGTGGCAGTGAGGCTTTCACAGAGCAACTGTGCTCTTAAAAAAATCAGCAAAAAAGTGGAAGAGCTTGCTGCCAGCCACAAGATCCAGCACACATTTGAGCTGGGGATGAAGTGTGGCTCAGCTCCAGCCACAAGCTGGTTTTAGCCTGGAGAGAGCAGTAGTTTTGCTGAATCCCATTGGAATTAAGCAGTGGTGGTCAGAAAGCCACCACTTTGGGAACCTGCTTAACTAGAGGCTTAAACGTGTTCCATTCTTCTCTTAAGAACCTGATGGAGAATATAACATCAGTAGCACAAGAGTAACTCTTCAACCTGGAGAAGAGAAGGCTCCAGGAAGACCTTGGAGCCCTTTCCAGTGCCTAGAGAGGCTCCAAAAGAGCTGGAAGAGACTTCTGACAAAGGCATGAAGTGACAGGACAAGGGGGAATGTCCTTTAGGTGAAGGAGGGTAGATTTAGATTTAATATTAGGAAGGAATTCTTCCCTTTGAGGGTGGTGAGGCACAGATGGCCCCAAGAAGCTGCGACTGCCCCATCCTTGGAAGTGTCCAAAGCCAGGTTGAAGGTTTGGAGCAACTTGGGATAGTGGAAGATGTCCCTACCCATGGCAGGGGATGGAACAGAATGGACTTCAAGGTCTCTTCCAACCCAAACCATTCTATATTTGATTCTATATTTGTACATGTGGATTTATGGCAATGCATTTACAATACGTGAAATAGTGAATCTACAGCCAGACATGTGGCAGAGTATGCACCTTTTTCTTCCAAAATTAGAGGTGTTTGAGGAGTTGGACTCGATGATCCTTGTGGATCCCTTCCAACTCAGCATATTCTATCATTCTGGGTGTAATGAAGAATCCTGCAGGGCTGCTCTGTGCCACAGCCAAGTCTGAGCAGGTTCTGGCACTGAGTTAGGAGTTTAAAAACAAACAACAAACAAGGCTGGGAAAGTGAAGAATGCCTCAGGACTAAAAATTAAATGGGAGGGGAAAAACCACTAAAGCTGAAAATTGAGAATGAGGATTAGGCATAGGTAACCGAGCATTAGCCAAGAAAATGATGCTGAGGGGTGTCTGTTAGTGAGGCTCAGTGGTGTTGGACTGTCCTGAGCACTTTTACCACTGGAATTTCTCTCCCTAAAATTTCCCATGGGGTCCCAGTGGTCACTAGGTGACAGTTGTCACTTTCCACAGGAAACACTGGTGTTAATCAAGGGGAGTTGAAATCAGGGAATAAAGCCAGCCTGTGCCATTAAGGGGAAAAGCTCTGTACAGAGCTTGGCATCAGGTTTGTCCCAAGCTGCCTGATGGGGCTCAGCACCTTGTCCCTACTGTGTGCCCCTTCTTCCCTCGTGGCTTGGGCCTGCCTATGGCTTTGCTGGTCCTGTCCCTGTCCCACAGCTGTGTGTCCATGCAGGATCCTGACATGCTTGAGCTGGCAGCTGAGCTGGGAACAGGCATTTATTTGCATTTGTCTGCTGCAAAGGCAGGAGTCCAGGCTGTGCCAGGGGCAGAGGGACCAGGCAGGAATTCAGGACCTCACCCCTGGTGAATCCAAACTCCCCAGATTGCTCCTCCTGTGTCCTGGCCTGAGTTCTTTCCTAGTAATTAAATTAGCGAATTATTTTCCCTGCAGCATTTGTAGCAATACTCTGGTGGGAATTAAAATCCTGTTGCTGTCACGTCATCTTCCTTCCACCCAGAGGCTTAAAAAAACAGGCATTGAGAAAGGGGCACAGAAGGTTTTTTTGGTTGCTTTTTTGCCCTATATTTGCATTCCCCAACTGGGTCTGCCCCGTGCATCCCTCTCCCTGGAGCTGCCAGGGGCCGAGCGACTGCAGGAAAATCCCTGACCTTTGTGAGGTCCATCCTGCTCCGTGGCTGGGGCAGCAGAAGATCCCTGCTGGACCAGCTGAGCTGCCCACTGCTGCGTGGCTCCTGGGCTCCTCACCACTGTGGCACCAGCCCTGTGCTTCTGGGCCAACCCTTTCCCCTGCTCCCTTTGCAGGCAACATGTGAGAGGGGCTTTGCAGCCATGGAGGAGACGCACCAGAAGAAGATCGAGGACCTGCAGCGGCAGCACCAGCGGGAGCTGGAGAAGCTGCGGGAGGAGAAGGATCGCCTGCTGGCAGAGGAAACGGCTGCCACCATCTCAGGTACCAGAAATCCCCCCTGCTGGGGCAGCTCTGTGCTGATGGGGGACACAGGGGGAGGAGGTGGGTGCATTGAAGAGCAGAGCAGGGATGGGATGAGGGCTGGGTGGGCTGCACAGGGAAGTGAGAACAGACTTGGGGGAAAGGGGTTTTAGATGGAGGTCCATCTCCTGGTCATCCAGGTTTGGTGCTCATCTCCTGGTCCTTCTGCAGGCTTGGTACCCACGTCTTTGGTTGTTACACAGTCTGATCTATTTTCCATTCCAACTCTGAAAGGCATTAGTCATTCCTGTGGTTAAATTATCACCAATTCCACACTGAATTAATTCACACTGGAGTTCAGGAGCTCTGCATTAGGAGTCCAGGAAACAATGTGTGAAGTGGACAATCATTTGGACTATTAAATGTGGCGTTTGTAGCCGGAGCACAGACTGAAGGGGCCATGAAGCAGTGGGAAATTTGCAGGGGTGACTTTGATTTTGTTCCTTTAAAAAACGAACAAAAACTCAAAACCCCACCCATGGTGGAGGGTGCTAACACCGTGCTGCCCCTCGCAGCCATCGAAGCCATGAAGAACGCGCACCGGGAGGAGCTGGAGCGGGAGCTGGAGAAGTCCCAGCGCTCCCAGATCAGCAGCGTCAACGCCGACATCGAGGCGCTCCGAAGGCAGTACCTGTAAGAACATCCCTGTCCTCTGCTGCCATCTCGCAGGCAGATCACGAGTGGGAGACCCTTCTCTCCCATATGGTTCTGGCAATGAGTTTGGGGTTATTTTGGGGACCTCTTCCCCTGGTCCCGACCCAGCTGCATCCATCAAAGCCTCCTGGTTGCCCATAATCTTTCAGCTTCAGGTCAATGTCCCCACATTACCCAAAATAGCTGCTTTATGGTCCTCAGAAGTAGCAGATGAGCAGCCAGTGCTGCTTTTCACACAGCAGGATCATTCAAAAGGTGAGGAGAAAGCTCTGAGCTTTTCATGGTGGGGCTGGGCTCCTGTGGGAGCTGAGGAGGGCTGCCTGTCAGCTTCATCAACCTTGATATTTCTGTATAATTTGGGGAGGTTGCGAATACACCTGGTCCTGGGTGCCCAGAGCAAGCTTAGAATCGTGGAATGGTTTGGATTGGAAGGGACCTCAAAGCTCATCTCATTCCAGCCCCTTGCCATGGGCAGGGACACCTTTCACTATCCCAGGTTGCTCCAAGCCCCGTCCAGCATGGCCTTGGACACTTCCAGGGATGGAGCAGCCACAGCTTCTCTGGGCACCCTGTGCCACAGCCTCACCACCCTCACAGGGAAGAATTTCTCATAGGTAGATTTTGATAGATCTCAGCTCAGTTTTTGGAAACCTGAGAAAGTTCAGTTCTACCACTTAACCTCTGAGAGAATAACCACCTGTCCCCTTTGGTGCCCAAGCATGGCTCTACCAGGAGAGGAAAGAGTTGGCTTACTCTAGGATTGAGATTTTTTCCACAAAGGGAATATGCAATCCTCATCCTCGATGCTTAGCAGCCTGTTGGGTTGTCCTGGGATGCTGAAGGAAAGATGGGCCATGGGGATGTGTGTGTGTGTGGAGAGGGCACTACCCCCTGTGTGTCCCACAGGGAGGAGCTGCAGTCGGTGCAGCGGGAGCTGGAGGTGCTTTCGGAGCAGTATTCCCAGAAGTGTTTGGAGAACGCCCACCTGGCGCAGGCGCTGGAGGCTGAGAGGCAGGCCCTCCGCCAGTGCCAGCGGGAGAACCAGGAGCTCAACGCCCACAACCAGGTGAGGATCCCTGCCCTGGTGACAGTGAGCTCTGTGCTGAGCCATGGCCGTGCTCCCCTTTCCCTAAACAGCTCTGCTCCTCTTCCCAGGAGCTGAATAACCGCCTGGCTGCGGAGATCACGCGATTGCGGACCCTGCTGACCGGGGAGGGCGGGGGAGAGGCTGCTGGGTCGCCTCTCACGCAGGGCAAGGATGCCTACGAGCTGGAGGTGAGTTCTGCAGAGAGGCACAGTGCTGTGTGCCCTGGGAGTGTCACAGCCAGGAGGTGTCACAGCCATCCGTCCCCAGTCAGCTCTCGTGGCTGGTCAGTGCTGTTATCATGGGCTGCATGAGGCCAGGAGATTCTGAGGTCCTGATCTTCTCACCACATCAGACACTTGCTCTTCCCTTCTGCATTGTCCCTGGGATCCAATCCATGCAGAGCAGTGGGGGGACAGAAATTGGGGTGTGCAGGGAGCACATCAGCACTGCAAGCTTGGGCACGTTCCCAAGAGAACCAGGAGGAGTTTTCTTGTGAGAAGCAGAAGACAGGTGGACCAGAGGCTTTGTGGTGCTGGCACAGGGCTGAGTCTCCAACTTGATTGTCACTGGGTACAGCAAATGTCACACTGTGTCTGCTCAGGTGCAAAGATGATGGTTTTTGTTCCCACAGGTCCTGCTGCGGGTCAAAGAATCTGAAATCCAGTATCTGAAGCAGGAGATCAGCTCCCTCAAAGACGAGCTGCAGACAGCACTGAGGGTAATGCCAGGGGTGGTTCTGCAAATCCTCTCACTGTGCTCTGCTCCTGAGTGTCTGTGCTTAGATTGCAGCCCATTTACACCCAGATTTGAAACCATATTTAATTTTTCCCCTGAATGTAATTCAATACCCATTTTGGTGTCATCAGTAAAGCACTCCATGTATCAACTCAAGACTTACCCCACAAAGGAGACAGTGTGGGAAACATCCCTTTCAGTGTGATTTCCCCATTTACTGTCACATCAAATCAGATTTAAATGGCACAAACAATCAGTGTTAAGAGATCTGCCCAGCCTCACAGCAGTGGAACTGGTTTGCTCTGGACAAGCCAAGGCCATTTCTGGGAATTCTGCTTGAATTCTGTGTCTTGGCTAAAAAGAAAAGCCACAAACAATCCTGTAGCTGGGGGGCTGCAGGCACGGGCAGCACTGTGTGCTGGCCCTTGGCTCTCAGCTCTCCATTCCCTCAGTCCTGGATCGCTGTTGGAAGCAGCTCCCAGGGTGTGTGTTGCCCTGGCTAAGCCTCTCTCCCGCTGCCGGCTCTTCTTCCGCTGGCATTTGCCAAGCTCCTCTTGAGTGCACCCACAAACCCCTCGGCTCCAGCTGTCTGTCTGGCTCCATGGGTTGTTCTTGTTCCCTTGCCAGGATAAGAAATACGCCAGCGACAAGTACAAAGACATCTACACGGAGCTGAGCATCGTGAAGGCCAAGGCAGACTGTGATATCAGCAGGTTGAAAGAGCAGCTGAAAGCAGCCACAGAAGCTCAGGGAGAGAAATCCCCTGTGAACACCACTGTATCGGGATATGGTCAGTCCTCCTCCAGCAGCTCTAAGTCCTGGGGGAAATCCTGGAGTACAAAACCTCGTGCAGTCATGGGTCTGAGTGTAGGACTTGGCCTTACAACCCAAAGCTGATAGGGCTTTGAAAGCCTTCTTTCATTTTCCTGATGCATTTTGTATCAGGGAAACCTGGTGATGCAGGGATGCCCAAAAGCCCCTCTGCCCTTGGGGCAGCACTGAGTTGGGCTCATTGGGGCATTTTCCTGAGCTGGGAGGGCAGAGTCCCAGCCCTGTCCTTACAGGAAGGCAGTGGGCACCAGGCTAATCCCACTTCTTTTGCTTCTTCCCAGATATTATGAAATCAAAAAGCAACCCTGATTTCTTGAAGAAAGACAGATCCAGTGTTAGCCGGCAACTAAGGAATATCAGGTCAAAGGTGAGCTCAGATGTCCTGCCCAGTGGGGTGGGAATGAGGAATGCCCAGCATTTCTCTTAGGTGGGGATCCCAAGTGGGGAGAAATGGGCAGGGGAACAAAATTAAGAATTTCCCAGCCACTAGTGCTAGCCTGGATGTTTTTTTTACTGCAAAATGAGTGACTGTGCAGCAAGGCAGGGCCCACTCACCCGCTCTGGACCCTGCTCAGATGGAGGCATGAAGCTACTTCCTGGTTGGAAAAAAAAGGCTGAAGTTTGCCTTGTTCTTTGGTCTTTCACAGGAGGACTATCCCAGTATCTACTCCCTCTTTTCAGCTGAAATATAGGTGGAAATGTGCACATCATTCTAGTTTTAGTGTTCGTCACGACAAGATTTTTTGTCTTTATGTGTATCAGCAGTGCCTGAGTCCTGGGCGTATTTAACACACGCTTTGCTTGTGTGTTAACATGGTGCAGATGGCCCTGTGCTTCTGTGGTCCTTCTGTGCTTGCTGTTGATCCCAAAGCCCAGTGATGCCGTGCCAAGCTCTCCTTGGCAGCCAGTTACATCATGTGGGACCAGAGGGATGAGGAAGGGCAAATAATGCTGATCAGGAGTCAGCATTAAACACAGGGCAGCTGGGAGGAAGCTCAGCATGAGCAAACCTGCTGTGCCTCTCACCTGGTGTCTCGTGCTGATGTTTGAAGTGGTTGGGTCCTTGCAGGGCAAGCAGAATACTTGGAGCTTGGTGCCCATGTGGGGAAACACTCAGAGCTCTGCGAGCTGCAGCTCCTCAGCTCGGGGCATCTGCACTGCACCCAGTGAACAGAAAGAGACTTCTGGGGCAGCCCAGACCTGCTGGGCCGCTCTGATGTTGGGTTTCCCTTCACCACTTCAACTCAGATCACTTTCTGTGTGGTCCCCATGTGTGTTGCTTGGTGGGGAAGGAGAGGAGGAAGCAGGGGCTGTGCTAGGGCATCGCTGCGGGATGGGGGGGCTGGGGCTGCGCCAGCACAAATTCCTTTGGGATTTATGAGCTTCTTTTGTTTTTGTTTTTGTTTTGTTTTTTTGTTTTATTTTGCTTTTTCCTTCAACAGTCCGTTATTGAGCAGGTCTCATGGGATAACTGAAATGAACCCGAGTCCAGGTTCCCTGCCACGTAGGTAAACACACCGGCACCGCCCAGCGCCGCAGCCGCCCCGGAGCGGCCCAACCTCTGCATGCACTGCTCACACCTCCCTGCCAAACCAGAGCCCTCCTCCTCTTAATGACTCACTCACTCGTTTATTCACTGCTAATTCTTTTCCTGGGCCAAGGGGAAGGGGAGGGGAGAAGTCAGTGTACCCAGGATCTGTGTGAAGCAGCCTCTCTGCCTCTTCCCTGGGGAATGTGGCTTTTTGTGTTCCTGCTCTTCCCACCCTCACCAACACAGCTCATCAGCACAGAGAGGATTTGGACATGGTGGGGCACGTTTTCCTGTTCACTGTGTTGGGAGCGTGGGACACTGAGTGTGCATGCCTCAATGACTCTGCATGCCTCAGACTAAACTGCAGCACCGACCAGGTCTCGTAGGAGAACACCTCTTGCTGTTGGCCAGGTGCAGGAATAGTCAGGGATGCCTGTAAGTGTACTTCCCATAACAGCTCAGAGCATGGAAAATGGTCTCAGCCACCTCAGCTGCAGAGGGAATGTTCTGGACTGCTTTAATTTTCTTTACCCACAGTTGCTGCTTTTTCAGGTCGATCCATGCCTGAGCAAGAGTCTTCCTTGCCCAGTAACCTCCTCCTCCTGCTTTCCATCCCTGAGCCTCCAAGGCTTCCAAGCTCATCCAGCAGAAGGAGGGAGCTGATCAGAAATGAGGCTGACTCTAATGAGCCAGATATCTCCATTAACTGGAGCAATAGTGAATTTCTTGGCCCGTGACAGACTGAGGTGGGAGCACCTGCAGAGGCAGGTTAGGAGAGGGGAGCTCCCCGCACAGTGGGTGGAGAGCCCAGGAAGTCTGTTGGAAGATCCCTTTATCACAGATATCATCCCACATTAGTCTCACTTCATCAAGCTCTCCTAATCAGCAACTGAAGTGGTTGTGGGACTGCCCAGAGGCTGAATTTGCTGGAATTTGTGCCATCAGGCAGAACAGTCTGATGATTCCTGGTGTCTCTTTTCCATCCACTGAGAAATCAGATGTGAGAACTGGAATGCATGAGCTGCTCCCATTTAAAGAGGCCCAAAGGAAACTTCCTTTAGGAAGTGTGTGCTCAGAGACTCTCATCCCAGGAGACTCCGCTGCCCACTGGAAAGAGCACACAGCATTTGGAAATTCAATCCAATTTAGTGCTTTCATTTCCATGCTGCCTGGCAAAGCCCTTCTGTGTTTGTGGGCCTGTGGGAGGAAAAACATTTCCAAAAATACAGTAACCATGGGAATCTTCACAGCCTTGGGGCAAGTTTTATCATGGAGTCCTGCCTTGATAAATACCTGGGAAGGAAAAATCAGCCCAAAAGTCCAACCTGCTGCTGTGATAGAACTCTGGCACCACAGCCAAGGAAAGGAAAGGAGAAGGTGGCTGCCTGATAGTAGGATCATGGAATCACAGAATGGTTTGGGTTGGAAGGACTGAAAAATCATTCAGTTGCAACCCTGTGCCATGGGCAGGGACACCTTCCACTGTCCCAGATTGCTCCAAACCCTGTCCAACCTGTGCCAGGGCCTCCCCACCCTCACAGGGAGGAATTTCTTCCCAATATCCCACCTAACCCTGCCCTCTGGCAGTGGGAAGCCATCCCCTCTTGTCTTGTTGCTCCAGGCTCTCATCCAGAGTCCCTCTCCAGCTCTCCTGGAATCCCTTTAGGCTCTGGAAGGGGCTCTAAGGTCACCTTGAGCCTTCTCTTCTCCAGGCTGAACAACCTCAGTTCCCTCAGACTTTCCTCCTAGGAGCTGATTTCCATCCCTCCAGTCTGTGCCTTTGAAGGTGCCAAGTCTTGGTCTGTAAAGCAAATAATGTTCCAGCTGCAGCTTGAATTCCTTGCAAGGACTGGGCTGGCAGGCAGAGCTGGGAGATGGGGACAGGCAGTGGGGCACAGAGGGGCAGAGCCCTGGTTCTGGGGCTGTTTTTAGGGATGGGAGATGGCTGTGGCTGCTCATCTACAGGAACAACTCACCACCTAAAACGCTTGGCTCTCCTCAGTCTCTCGTGCCACAGGTTTGGGGCTGCAGGAAGGAGGGTGCTGACATTAGGCTGGTGCATCCCCTCAGGCTGCCTTCAATTTAAAGCCATCCTACAGGAGTCAGGCAATTTGCTTCGGGTTTCCTGCCCCTCTTAGTGCTGCACTCCTGAGTCCCCGTGTGTAGGTGATGGATTTTACAATTCCAAAAGGTACTGCTGGCCAACTCAGCATTGTGCCTTGAAATCTGGATGCTGCATCTGAATTGGATCAGCCATCAGAGCCTGAGCAGCATTTAGGAATCCTCTGGTCAAACCCTGGGCTGTCGAGGCATCTTTGGCTTGGGAGAGTCCCAGGGTGGGGTGAGAGAAGGGGTGGGATGGTTGCTGGCAGCACACAGCAGTTTCCAGGGTTTGCTGAGCAAATCCTGCACGCGGTGCAGCCAGCACTGCCCCCGTGGGTGCTGCAGTGCTGTGGGAGGCAGGGAAGGACCAACCTGCAAGTTCTGCTCAGCATCCTGAGGCTTCAGCCTAGCAGATCCCAGCTGGCCTGCCCCATCCAGCCCCAGGGATCATTCCCAAATCAGCTAATCCCGCTTGCAGCATGACGTGCCTCTCATTCGCTTCTGGTTCGTCGCCTGGTTCATCTGCAATCTCACCCTGTCCCAAGGCACCACCTGCCAGTAACCCCCCTCCATAACCGTGTGTTCTCTCTCAGCATGTCCCACTAATCCTCCCCGTGCCAAGGAGCCCGTTCCTCGCTGCCCGAGCGCCGCTCCCTCCCCGAGCCCCAACGCTCTCTGTCTTTTGTCTCTCCCAGAGTCTGAAGGAAGGCCTGACTGTGCAAGAACGCCTGAAGCTTTTTGAATCCAGGGACTTGAAGAAAGACTAGTTCTCCCCGCTCCGCTTGACCACGCGCACCTCCCAGCTTGAGGCAGCACAGCACCAGCACCGTTTGTCTCTCGTTCCTTACGATGTCCTCGCTGTCGTTCGTCCTGACGCCCCGACGGGACCCGGTGCCCCCCCCTCGCCTCCCCAGCTCCTTTCCCTGCTTGTGAGACGCTCCAAAAACTGAGAGGGAGAGGAAGGGATTGGAGTGGGGTTTTCCCCCACCCCCTCTTCGGCGCTTTGTAGGAGAATCCTTTCTTTACTGTAAACCATTACACTAAGTGTCAGTATTAAGGCTCAGTAGCCTGTTAATAAGCTATAGCTCTGTCGGGAAGAGCGAGCAGGGCCTGGGTGCTGTCAGCCAGACCGAGCTCTTACTGCTGTCTAGAGACCCCGTGCTCAGAGCACACCAGGAGCCTGATCTAACCATTGATCTCGACTGCATTATTGCACCTACAAGGGGGGGAAAGCCGGGGGAAGCTGTCGGGGAGCGCGAGCCCGTGCCGGCAGCCTGGAGGTACAACACTGACATCTCGCTGGAGAAGGATGCAAGAAGTGATTCTCCTGCCCCGTGACTGTGCCGTGTCCTGAATGTAGGTGCCACCGAAGCCTGGCAAGCTTTGGTGGCTGCCCAGGTGGTTTTGGATGGGGAGCTGCAGCTACTGAAGTGCACCATCGAGCCGGCCCCGTCGGCGCGTCCCCGCTCCCGTGTTGCTGGTGGTCGGAGTTGGTGTTCCAGGGGCCGAGCTGTAAGATCACTTTCTTGCCTCTGTTAGATCAAGCCCAGCACTCTCTTTTTTTGTTTTGTTTTGTTGGTTTTGTTTTGGTTTGTTTTTTTTTTTTTTTTTTTGCTGTTACTCCCCTCCTCTCATTGAATCCCGTGTATCCCAGGGTCTGTGCGCATGTGAAACTCCCTTTTCCTAGTCAAAGGAAAGTAGAGTAGAAAGTAGAGCCAATATTGACTGAAAATGCACAGTGCTCAATGCATATAATGCTCCTTTTTTACCAGCTTCTTCAATTCAACTCTTCTTGTCAGCAGGGCAGCTCCTATTTTAATTCTTTAATCTTTTCCTGAAATAAAAGTCTCAAAACCAGTATGTGCTTCAGACCTTCTCAGTCCTATTAGCTTTTGTATTTAAAATATACAGTTTAGCACCGAGAGGCAGATCAATGCATGCAAACCAAGGGATGAGGAGCTGGTAGCACTAGATGGTCACAGCCAGCCAGGAAGCCTGTGCTACTTTGCAGGTGTGGGGCTTCATCCCAGCAGAAATCTTAAGACGCCACCTGGAAGGATCCCAGGTCCCGCCTCTCTGGTCACCAGGGCTGAAGGAGACTCCAGCACGGCCTGGTTAGGTGCTGAGTGACCACTTCAGGCTGGGATGTGGAAGATATCCTGGCCTTCACCCAGAGCAGAGCTTCCTCTTGTCCTTCAGGCACTTGGTCAAGGTCGAGGCCACCAGCTCCTGCTGCTTCCCTGCTGGTTTTGGGTCTCATGGTTGGTACAGGTGGGGCTGGTGAAGCCACCCCCAGTCCTGCCAGGCTGGACCACAGCAGCTGCCAGAGTTACCTTCATCCTGCTGGGAGCAGGATCTCTTTTCCAGCCAGCAGACGCTCAGCAGGACACGGTGTCACTGAACCATGGTGGGAACCAGGCTCTTGTCCAGCTTGTGTGGCCTTGCCGTGGTCAAGTGTCCAGCTTGGCACGTCACAGCAGGACTTGGCACCTTGCAGGGGCAGAGTGCCTGTTCTGCTGGGATTCCCTCTGTGCCCGGGTGTGCATGGAGGTGCTGGAGATGGGAGCAGGGCAGGAAAGATGCTCAACCTGTTGGATCCAAAGCCTTTCCCTTGCCAGCAGCGTGTGTCCTCAGACGTGTGGATGTGCAGCCACAATCCAAGTTCCCCACAGCACTTCCATGACCTGGGAACCTTCCTGCCATGGATCATCTCTCCAGCCACTGCATCCCTGGCTGCTCCAGGGCAGAGGCCATGGGAGCAGCATGCATTTGGGATGGCACAAGGGCCTTGTCACTGCTCTTCCCTTGCAAGATGTCGCTGGCTCTAGGACAACACCTTCCTCCTCCTCCTCCTGTTCTCTTTCAACTTAGGATGGGACTTTGTCCTTTTCAGCCAACCAAGCAGAACGTTCTGGTCTCCTTCTTGCCATATGGACCCTGACCTTTCTTAGATTCCCCAGCAAATCCTGCTCATGTGCTCAAGCTTGTTGGAGCAGATGTTTTCAATGGGGAGTTTCTCCTCTGGAAAAAGAAATGGAGAATCTTGGTCTGCTGTACAGACAGTGGTCTTGACATGGCCAGGATCAGCTGCACCCTCCAGGCAGTGCTTGGGAAGGATGTTTGGGGTGTGTTTAGGGTGGGAGCTGTGAATTCATGGAGAGGAAGAGGAGGAAGGAAGGTGCCTCATGCAGCCAAATGTTCTAAATCCCTGCTGAGGGTTCTGGGCTCTCTCTGAGAATCTCTCCAAGGCAAGGGGCAGCACTTTACAGTAAAGAAAAAGAACCTGCAGCACCAGTAAACAGCCCCAAACTGAAACATTCCTGCAGAGCCCATACTTGAAAATAAAGGGAGAAGTTCTTTTACTCATACAGTGATCGTCAGTTATCCTGCTTCTTCCTTCTCCAGGTTTCATCCACCTTTTGGGATTAATCAGTGGCTATTTTAATCAGAAAGTGTATGGGCAAGCTGCTGCATTCTGCATCACTCCACACTGCTGATAGCACCAAGAAGGGAGGTTTAGGAAAAGTCAATTGCAGCAAAGGCACAGGTGTCTCCTCATCAGCTCCAAGTAATCTTATTTTTCCTGAGTAAAATTTTCCCCCCATTTGCAGCATCTCCCCTGAGCCAGACTGAATCCTTCTTTAAATGTCACCTTTTCTTTGCCCACATGTTAAAAAAAGAAGCAAACTGTGTTCATTTGCTTCAAAAATAGAATTGCTTAGAGTTGGTGCTAAATTGCAAACCAGAAAATTCCCTTTTTTTTTGGTACCAGAGAACTGGCTGCAATAGAAGTGCTCACATTGCAAAATATGTTACTTTTGTACCTACTCTATCTGATGGCACTTGCACAAGACCTTTGCTATTTGTCCTGGTTTGGATTCTCCTGGTTTGTTATGGACACTCAAGCACACGCACACTCGCCTTGCTTTGCCTTTGCTCTGTGTTTTTTTCCTTTTTTTTTTTTTTTTTAGTAAGAAAAAGCTTTCTTATTCTTCTCTTTTTTAAAAACAAAAGTAATTTAATACCTGTATAGTATTCCAAGCCTGCAGTGTATGTATTTATTCCTCAGCAGTTTTCAGAGGGTTCTCTTTTGTGACTGAGTTGTGGGTTTGATTTTTACGTCTTGTTGTGGCACAGAGCCCCCAAGTGTGGGTTAGGAGAGGAGGAACGAGTGTAAAGTGTCCAACCCACCCTATCTGCCCTGATAAACTGCTTTTTTGGAGGTTTGAGGACTGTTATAAATACCTTTTCAAACCTTTTCTGCTGATTTATGCCTTTAGCTTTGAAGATACCTGTCCAAAGATCGTGTACAGTCTGACCACTGTAATCTACTTTGCTATAAATTTTTTTCCAGTCAGAAGACTCAATAATCTCGTGTTTGATAGTGGCATCAACGCTGTGCATGTGCAAATCGTGCCCTGTTGTTACAGAGAGCAGCAACAACTCCCTGCCAAGCCCCAGCTCTTGCACAGCCACTGAGCACAGTGAGTCCCCGAATTTTGGAAACACCAGGAGCACATCTGGGATGCTCTTGGGCTTCCCTGCACAGACACCCATCCCACAGCTCACTGTGTAACTCCAAATGCAGTGTAACTACAGGAGGAAGATCCCAGGCACTGCTGCAGACACAGGGAGCACCAGGCTGGGAACAACAACCTCAGTGTGAGGCTGCTGAGGAAAGAGGGTGTGGGACTTACTAGAGAAACCTGACAAGTTGGTACCAGCTCAGCTAACCCAGCTGGCCCTGAACTCGGAAATAATGGGTGCAATTAGCATTATTTCCTTCATGCTTTCTTCACCCTGCGTGCAGCACAAGGACTCTGTTTGTTCTCACCTAGAGAAAGCAAAGCATGTAAAATTCTGGAGACTGTGGTAAGTAGGAAGCAGGAATGCTCTGGCTTGGCCTGTGTCCACCTTCCTGGAGTTCTGGATGACTTGGGAGTTTAAAGAATCATTTGGCAGGATGGAGGTGTGAGGAGAGGGAAGCTCTGTGAGGCTGTGTCTGATGTGTCAGGTATTAATGGTCAGTCTTCTTCTCATGCCCTTGGAGCAGCTTGGCCCTGGCTGTCTGGGCAGAGTGACCAGTGATGGGGACCTGATCTGGGTCACTTCTGGGCACTGCTGTGCCTGGGAACAGCCAGCTGTGAGCACTGAGGGTGAAGGAGGCATTTCCAGAGGGGTTTCTGTGGTGATGTGAGAGCAGCCAGCCCTCAGCTCCAGCTGTGACCGAGCAGCATCAGAGCAGGGACACAGCAGCGCTGGGATGCTGCAGCCTCACACACATCATTTTATCCCCCTGCAAAGGGGAAGGGTGTGGAAGGCTCCTGTTTCTCCATGTGTGTGAGTTCGTCTGCTTTCCTTCTCCCTTCCACTCCCAGTTTATTCCAGTGCTTTTTTAAGAGCCACAGTTCCTGATCAGCTGCTCGCTGTGATAGAAATGTCACTTTTCTCACTGTATTTATTCCTTACAAACCTTGTGTGACATGCTAGGCTCCCCTGGATGTAGCTGATCATTTTTACTTTGTAAATATAACTGCCTAACTTTACGTTAACTATATGGTAATAAACTATTTTTGCACCACCCTTTGCATGCCGTGTGTGACAGGTTTATTTCTAAAAAGAAGGAAGAACAGAGCAGAGGTCAGAGCATGAACAGGGAGCTGTTTGTTTTTATAGTTGCTCTTCATAAAGGAAATGCAACAGGCAGCATTTTGACAGCAATAATATATACTTATATAAGTAGTTTAAATCTAATGCTGCTGAATGGGATTTACAGGAGAATGACCTTCAGGTAACATCATTTTCTCTCCCCCAATCTGTTTCTCAGAACAGATCTAAAATCTGAGGATGTCCATGTATCATAAATATCTTAATAAGGATCTACAGGAATTGGAATGCAGAAGTCAGATGAGGCTGTTGATGTTTTCTGTGAAAATGGTTTATTTAACAGTGCCAATCACAGCACTAATGGTAACAAAACTGGGAAGAGAATATCAAAACCTCTTTTCATTTTGAGAGATATTAAAGGCACTTTCTATTCAGTATAAAACATTTCTTACATAGACACTATTTAGAGTTTGTAATTGTTAGGTTTACATCATCTTTGTTCCACACTGAGCTTTGGGGACAGAGATGTCAGCTCCCTCCCCTCGCTGCCCCAGGTGAGGGCACAGACCATGGCAGGGCGTCCCAACACCTGAACCAGGGTTTCCAGACCTCACCTCAAGTGGGTGACCCAACTCCAGCCACGTCTGCTCTCCAGATAAACACTGACCCCAAAGAACCATTTCTCTCATTTCCTTCCAGACTCCCCTACACTTCCTTGCTGGAAGAGAAGCTGTCATTACCATCTGTGCTCATGTTTTTACACCAGAGCTCTGCTAACCTTTAACCAAAAGAAACATGAACACAATCAAAACGTAAAAAATTTTTGCTATTCCCCTCGAATTTCCTTTTACCAACTTTGAACAATTAATGCCAACAAGGAATGTAACTGAGGCACTTAATCTATAGAAACTCTTAACTCTGCTGTAGCCCTCTGATCTCTCCTTTAGTTACCGGTGTAGAGGAGCCCTTGGGCTACAATTCCCATTGGAATTGGCTGTAATTCCATTCCATATCCTGAATTGGAAAACGTTCCTTTTACCACTGAAACACAAGCTCAGCACTGTGTGAACACATCTGGTGGGCACCAGGGCACAGCAACGAGCCTGCCCAAAGTCTGAATGCAGCTCTGTCACTGTCACCTCAAACCCAACAGCTGTGTCATTCCCTCTAGCACGGGAGTGACCCACAGCAAGGCATCTGTGGCATTTTACACTTCACTTGGGGACATTTACCGAAGTTACACCCAGATGGATGAAACAATGATGTCTATACATAATAAAATCTGTGGGTGTTAACCATGCTGCACCAGCCCTGTGAGGCAGCTCAGTCATTTACTGCCTTTCGGAAAACTGTAATTGGCAGGATTGTACTCCTCCCAAATCTTTTCAAACTCATCCTGAAAAGCCTTCACATACTCGGCGTCCTCTACAACCAGCACATTCTCCCGGTTGCTCTGGATGGCCTGGGTGGTCCAGTTGAGCGAGCCCGTGATGAGCATCCTGCGGTCCACGATGGCGAACTTGTGGTGCATGTAGCCGCTGTGCTGGTCGTGGCGCACCTGGATCCCTGCAGAGACACAGACACGGCTCAGGGCCGCCCGCAGCGAGCTCGGTCACGGCCGCGGCTCCGGCCCCGCCGCTCACCCGCGTGGCGCAGGCGGCCGATCTGCGAGCCGTGCATCCCCATGTACTGAGCGTCCGTCACCAGGCGGACACGGACCCCGCGGCGGTGCAGGACCTGCACGGCCCGGGCGAGCTGCGGGCAGGAGAAGGAGAACAGGCAGAGGTCGAGCGAGCGGCGGGCGGAGAGGAGGCGGCGAACCAGGCGGCTCAGGGCGGTGTCGCCGCTCGGCAGCGGGCACGGGCAGGGCCGGGCGGGCGCTCCGGGCTCGGCCGCCTCGGCCAGCAGCGCCTCGATGCAGCAAGGCCGCGAGGGGAAGAACAGCACCTCCCGCACGGGCCGGGCTCGCCGCCAGGCCGCCACCGCCAGCGCCACCGCGGTCACGGCCGCCGCCGCCAGCGCCACGCCCCGCGCCGCCCCCGCCGCCCTCATGGCCCGGCCCGGGCTGCGCAGCCGCGCAGGAGGCGGGAGCGGCCCGCGGGGAGGAGCGGCCGCCACACGGGGCTGGGCCGGGCTCCGGAACCCGGCACAGAGCCGGCCCCGAGCTCCGAACCCTGCCCCGAACAGCGAGCCCTCCCCAGATACCGAAATCCTGAGGGCGAAGCCTTCGCCACGCCCTTGCAGTGGGTGCTGCGAGTTCGCAACGCAGCGTTTGATCGCAGAATGGTTTGGGTGGCAAGGGATCTTAAAGATCATTCAGTTCCAACCACCTGACATGGGCAGGAACACTTTCCACTGTCCCGGGGTGCTCCAAGCTCCATCCAACCTGGCCTTGGACACTTCCAGGGATCAGGGGCAGCCACGTCTGCTCTGTGCCAGGGCCTCACCACCCTCACAACCAAGAATTCTTTCCCCATATCCCATCTAACCCTGCCCTCTGGCAATGGGAAGCCATTCCCTGTGTCCTGTCACTCCAGACCCTCATCCTGAATCCCTCTCCAGCTCCCCTGGAGCCCCTTTTAGGCTCTGAGGTTTCCCAGAGTCTTCTCCAGGTGAACTCCCTCAGCTCTCCCAGCCTGGCTCCAGAGCAGAGGGGCTTCAACCCTTGGAGAATCTTTGTGACGTCCTCCACGCTGGCTCCAGCAGCTCCACATCCTTGTGATGCTGTGGGCCCCAGAGCTGGAGGCAGCTCTGCAGGTGGAGTCTCATGAGGGCAGAATAGAGGGACATCACCTGCTGGACCCTGCCTGGCTGAGGGGACAGGGGTGGCAGAACAGGTACAAAAAGGCTTTGTCTGTACCTGGAGCCAGCAGTGACCCAGCACTGGGCCCATCCCACACGGCAGCTGCAGCACTCACCACTCCCACCTCGCTCCCAGCTACACGCTGCTCAGCCGGGCAGAAATCACACTGGGATAAAGAATTATCCTGCCTCAATCAGTTTGTCTCTAAGGCGTATCATTTGGAGGGAAGGAGCGTGGTGAAAGATGTCTGCAGACATGATTTTTTTGTTAATTAAGTCGTGCACATTCCAGCTCTTGCTGACGGCAAAGGGAGCACCCGCAGCCTCACCTGCGAGCTGCAGGAACCTGCCCAGGCAATTGTTTGGTAATTCCACATACAGATGTGTTCTGGCAGGCAAGCACAGCTGGGGTGTAGGCTTACTGAATTGGCAGCTCTCCCCCTTCTTTCCTGTGGGCATTTTGTAAGTGCTAAGTTTGTGGTTTCCCTGCCCTGGCTCAAAACTGAGTCTGCTTGTCCATGGCAGTCTTTTTTCAGGATGGAGAGGGGTCAACATTGTGCACAACTCACCAAGAGCAAGGGAGAGGCAGCAGCCTTGGGTTCAACCTTTGCTGTTTTGGAAGGAACCTCTAGGTTAGGTTTTGATGCTGGATTGCTTGGGAGAGCTGTCTTTTAAAAGACAAAACCAGTTCAGCAATCAACAAGGTCTCAATGCCAAAAGATGTCTCACCTGCTCTGTTAGATAGCTCTGGACTGGACCAGAATAGTTTTAAAAGAAAGATTACGAGCTCAGTCTACAAGAAACTAATATAAAGATAAGAGGAAAGGACCTGTATTAAATTCTCTACATTAGATCCAGGCAAAGGACGCAGGAATTTTGTGGATCAGTTGCTGCTTTCCCCCACCACAACACACACACTTAAAATAACCACAAAACCAGGCTTTGTTCATTTTACAAAAATAGCTCTTACGAGATTTAATGCCTGTCTCCATTTTACAGATGTTCCAGACAAAAATCAACCTCCGTATTTTATATATAAGAACAGAACTTGTGACAAGCTGGAACATCCTCTCTGAGCTTGAGTGAGTGTAGAAAGTCACCTGGGTAAAACCTGCCTTTAGCTTGTTCAAAATATCTGTGGTAACGTCAAGTGTTCCCAATAATGATCCAGAAAAACAAAAAAAAATAAGGACATAAAAACCCAGACTTCACAACAGAAACAGTGATTCCTTACAGTACAGATAAGGAATATCTGGTTAGGTAATTAAAAAATGCACCAATGTTTTCATGAACTATTAAGCAAAAATGGCTACTATAGAGTTATATAAGGGAGCACCTACAGGTTGAATCTCTTCTGCTTAACTTAATTAGGAAGCTAAAAAAGACAGAAGAGAACCTTATTCTGGTGAGGTTATCTTCATTACCTGGAAGTTCTGCAACCACAGGCAAAACAAGGCGAGTATTTTCCCCTCTGAGAGGCAAGCAGGCTGCATTTTCAGACTTCTTATTTTACAATTCGCCCTCCTAGACAAGATTTCCAAAGCAAATGCTAAAACCGTCTCAAGTTAAGATATAAATAAATAAAGAGGAGTGACAGGACTCCCATGGGATATCCTGACTTATGCTACAGCAGAAAATAGTCTCTTAAATCTGAGCACAGAGTGGTTTGAAATAATTTACATGTGATCCATACCCTGGATGACGTGCCTCTTATTTTTGGTTCTTGTTCTCTCAGGCATTTAGGAGATTTATGTAGGATTTCTGTGAGATTAACCACATGCACTCCCACGAGTTCTGGATGTTGTCACAGGCCCGCTGAGGAACCTAAAGGTAAGGCCTGCTGCCACACCATGTTGCTTAATGAGGATGGGATTTTAATTAATTTAGCTGATTCTTTGAGCATTGCTGTGCTTTAGCCTTGAGTGTGCACGTCTAGATTGAGAGCTGAGTTCCAGGAGAGACAGCAGCACTGTGGATTAGCACTTATTAGTCCAGTCTCACAGCAAGTAGAAAAGACTCAAGTCACTCTTCAAGTTGGTTTGAGGACCAGGAGAATAGTGATGAAGCCTCACTATCCACCTAAAAGCACATGCTGCAGGCTCAGCAGAGGTAACCAGGGTTCCCTGCCCTTCTCTGAAGGCAGCAGGGGAGGTTGGGCACCTTTTAATTCCGGGACTCCGAGGACGTCGGGCTGCGAACTGTCGACATCAGGTGGGATTTGTACGTCTTGCTCAGGCCGGTCATCCAGAACTTGAGAAGTTTGACATTGTCCTCCTCTGCAGCTCCCAGAATGCTCAGCAGTTTTTGGGTGTCCTCCTTGGGTCTGCTGTCCACTTTAGTGAATTTAAAGAGGACTTTCACTTTACTGCAGGAACAAAAGATTCCTGTCATTATCAAATGCTATCCAACAGGGAACAAGGAGGAACTGGAGCTTCTCTTGGCACCTACTGCAACTAAATGTACATAAAAGCTTTAAGCAGTGTCTTATTGAACTGTTCTCATGCTGATGAAGGAGGGTGATTAGTTAGGGAGATGACTCATTTTCAGTAATAATGGGCATACTTCTAGTTTGTTTTTTTCATTCTAGCAGAAAGTGGAAAATTAGTTGTGACAAGTGGGAGACACATCCAGTGCCCATCTGCCTTCAGGTAAATTCACAAAGTCATGATGTTCCATGAATTATTTCACATGACTGACTGGTCTTCCTTTACAGCTACCTGCAGCTCTGAAATGCAGGGCCTGAGGGCAGAACCCAGGCATGTATTTGGGTGTTACCTGTGCTGGGGTATGGCCACACTGACAGGCAGAGAGGGATTTGCATATTTAATCCTCCTAACCAAGGTGATGCAGACAGCTGTTGTCATGCAGGTACCCTACAGATGTGTGAACTGAAGCATAAAGGTTAAGAACTGCTGAGAGCCAAAAAGAAAGTTGGGACTAGGGTAGAAAATTCTTAACCCCTGACTTAATTTGTTCCTGTAAACTCAACTTACTGCTGAACTGCAGCAGAAGTTCACCTGACTAAAGTGTGTCCTGCACTCTGCTGTTGCTGTTCCAGCAGCAGCACCGAAGCTGCTCCTCTGAAAGCAAGGTGGCTGTACTTACTTCATCCACTCCTCCTTCAGGCAAACAAGGCACTGATCCACAACATCCACAGAGAGGTTCTGGTTGGTCAGGGCAGCTTCAATCTTGTTCAAGATTGTTGGGCCAACTGCAGGAGCAGAAAAAGGGGGAAAGGGTGAGAAAGAGGACACACAAGCTAAAGGTTACTGCTTACACCTTTACTACTAACAACTGGTAAATAAATCGCCCAGTGGGCTGCTGGGATTTCATTTCCATGGAAGAGGAGCTAAATAGAAAAAGATCTGATCCAAGAAGCAACATGGAATTTAGTGAAGGACCCTGGGACATCCAAACAGGTTTGGGGCCTTTGTTTTTACTTCAGACCCACTTTAAAATTCCTGGTTAGTTTTTGTTATCAAAAGATCATTAAAAACACAAGATTATGAAAAAACCTTCATGCTTCTTTGTACAATATACAAACATACATATAAAAATATAAACCCTCAACTAATACTTGATTTAATGTTCCTCTTTTTAAGGGCAGTTCCATGATACTTAGTGAAAAAATAAACCAGCAACCAACTCAAGGCATTCCTGGACCATTTTTTGGAAGTCCTTAGGAGACTTTTTTCCCAGCAGTCCATGCCCTACTAAGTTTGATGTGGTGGAGAAAAGACCTTGCAGTGACTATTTTTGTTCAGAAGTTTCTGGACATGCCAGTGACTGCATGGAAAATAAACTGGTGTATTTATATCAACAACAGGAAGAGCACAATGGAGAGAGCAAGTCTCTGCTTTGCATCTCTGTCTTCAGGGACAGAGAGGAAGGATGAGCCATCTGTCTTTGGAGACACTCAGTGAGGCCAATTAATCTAAATTAAGACTTCCCAGAAAAGACTAATGGACCTGATTCAAATCACCTCTAGGTGCAGGAGTTCAACTTCTGGAAGGAAGTAGGTAAAATTAAATTAAAAAATCTGGGTATTTCTCTATCAGTCAAACTTGGCTACCAAGTAGAACATGGAAAATTAGTGATGTCACGGTCCTTACAAGTTAATCTTACTCAAAATAAACATACAAGTATTCCAGGATTGAAAGTGTTCACTGTGGGTTACAGAAATTCCCTACAATTTTTTTTATACCTATGTTACAGAATCCATTTCTTATTTATGAAAATTAATAGCCAAAATGGTGATCTGGTAGAGCAAATCTTTTATAATTGAACGATCTGTGGTGAAACTCACCCCAAACAGCTAAACCCCAGCTCAATATTGACCTGGCTTCTACTCAAACCTCCTTAAGGGCCAGTACATGAAAAGCAGTTAAAGATCAAGATGCTCTTTCAACCTCAGTGACAGAGGTTCTTTCTGTTTCCAAATCACTCACCTCTGTCTGCAGCAACGGGGCTCCCACTGGTGACAACAAACTCGTACTTGTTGAGGGACTGCTCATCATCAAACAGGGTTGGGTAGAGGCTGGAGCGGGTGGCAGCACGGACTTCCACGAGGACTGCAAACTCTGGAGCAACAAGAGACCAAAAGAGCATGAGCTGTGCCAGCCCAGACTCCAAAAAAAACCAGCTACAGACCCTGCAATGGTCAGTGCCTAGAGAAGGTGTCACATCTTTCAGTCACTGACCAGGCAAAGACACAGGGAAAACAAAATGAAGTGGTTCGGGATTTATTTCATGCAGCCAATACTTATTTTTTTAAAAAATAAAAATCTAGTGTCTTTTAACATGACATGCCAGGGAGGGGAGAGGGCTCAGCAGCAGGCTCTTACCAGATGAGAGGATGTGGGGTGGGATTTGGACGTGTGGGCTCAGCCCCAGGAAGTTGCAGCGATAGGCCTCCTCGTACTGCTCACTGTAGGGAATGATCCGCACACACCCGATGGGCAGCATGGTCTGCAGGGCAAGGAAACCAGGCCACACAAACTCTGACATTAAACAACTACAATTCTCTCCCTGACTTCCAGGCCTAGCCAAGACCTAGAGCACTGCTTAGGCATATGCTCCTGACTTGGGGGATCAAAGAAACCCACTCAGCTTGAGAGCCCCTGCAGCCGCTGAGGACAAGCAAGAGATCCAAAGATTGAGAGGATTTTGTTTTGTGCGTGTTTTTGGGTTTTTTTTAGTTGCTGTTTTTTCCAAAACCACATAATTTAGAACACACTCTTCACAAGATTACATGTCAGTGGCAGATCATTATAAAGGCTGGAGTAGTAGAAGAATATATGCAAAAATATGCAGCCAAGAAACAAAGGAAAAGGTTTCCTACCCGTAGGACATCAAAGGCAGACTGGACAAGATCCATGTCCTGAGCTTTCCAGATGACCTGGTTCCCCATCAGAACATGCCAAGCCAGCATTCGGAATGCTGATGCCCCAAGAACCTGGAAAAAAAAACCCCAAACCATTCTTTATTGGTTAGGAAAATGAGTGAAATGTCTTATTTGAGACATGTTAAAAACATGAGTGACAGGTAGGAAAATGGCTAGACATGAATAGCAGGAATGGATGTGGAAATTTAGCACATGAACCTTGGGAACGTGAACTTTCACCCTCAGCCAGCTCACTGGGAGCACAGGAGAAAAGCAAGATCCATACAGAATACTTTATTCTATTTTAAAATTATTTTTCCCTCTGAAATGTATTTTTTAAAGCAAATACTACTTGGCTTTGAAGGTGCTGCACAACCTCTGTATTAAATTGCTGTCACTGCTCTTGGGAAGAAGTGCAGAATTTGAGAGAAATCATCTGACCCCAGCCCACATGACTGAGGATCAGCAGAAGCCCACGTGAGGAAGGGAGCGTGCCCAGAGATGCAGTTCACATCATATTCCTGGCTGGGCAGGCACTGTGCTGAACACAGCACCAGGGAATGTGCAGATTGCAGGAAATAAATGTATCTTTAAAAAAAAAAAAAACAAAACATTATCAGGAGACAAGAGCTTGTGAACTCTGCAGCCTGTCTCACCTGTCTCATGTGCCTGAGAGAGCAAAAGACAGACAACCTCCTGTGAGCTACGTTCCAGCTGTTGCAGTCTGGCATCAGAGATGCTTCAGGGGAGCTTTTGGACAGCTCCTGCCCTTCCACAACATCTGGCTGGGAAGAAGGCTTCTCTTCTTCCTCAGAACCGTCCCAGCCTTCCGACTCTTCTTTCAGATCTAGCAAAAAAAAAAAAAAAATTAAATTAGGCAGATTGGTCATAAAAATTGCTGCTCTCTAGGAATGGAAACTGGAAAGTGCTCACATGCTGCAGCCACATGATTTTGGGTGTATGTGGGAAGAGAAAGCTCAGAACACAGTAACTGAAAGTACAGGCAGCAGCACAGACCCACTTAAGTGTTAATTCAGATAAAAAATAACTACTGAAGGGTCAAGAAGGAATTTTCATCTTCTGCAGGACGGAAAGTCACATTTTTTTATCAGCTATGTTCTCTATTTTTGTTTTGAAGGTCATGGACAAAGCTTTGTAGATTCTAGTCTACATGGTTAATAAAATAATTCAATGCAGGAAAAATACCAAAACAACAAACTATGATCCTTTACTTTTAGAAAGTTTGTAGAAAAAGAAGCAAGAAATCCATATGTTGTGACTGCAAATCTTTCTGGCTGTAGAGATTCACTGGTAGGACCAGCCCAGCCACAGAGAACAATAATCTTGATGATGCAACACTGCTCAAGTGACAAACACCACGTGCAGAGAGCCTCTGAGGTGCCTGGATTCCACATTCCTGTCAGAGCCATCTCCAGAGGGGAGAGTGCATCAGCTGCTGCAGAGACTACCAGGAAGGTAAAGTTGATGACCAATGGCTGTGCTTAAGATGCTGGATTCAGTGTTTCACCATCTAAAGCATTCTCAGGGGGTCTCTGCAGCTATGGAAACCTCTGTCTCACCTGCAAGTTTTTCCATTTGAACCAGGGTGTCTTCTGTGGGTGCTCCCTCCAGAAGCTTCTCTGTAAGCCGGCTACCACAAGCCTTCAGAAGCCTGGAGACATGGAAAGGAAGAGAAGCAGTCATGCAGCTTGTCAAGTGTAAAAATCCAGTAAGAAGCTTGATGTCATGATGTCAAACAAAACATCCAACCACCAGCCACTCTGTGCCACCTTCCAGCACATCCCTGTGCTTTCCTTGGTGTGGGACTATCAGCCCATCTGACAATCCCTGGCACACAAAGTCACCCAGATCCCAGCATTCTGTGATTTATTTGTGCAGCATGCTCATCCCCCATCTAAATCACATGCCAGTGTTGCAACCCTCCCTGTGGCATCTTTCCAGGGAAGTTTAATGAGCCAGTCAGGTACTGGAGCAACTGGACTCTCTCAGAACCCAAAGGGTGCACATCCCACACTGCTGATCCCAGCACAGGGGCACTCCCAGGTGAACCACCACGGTCTGGCACGTGTGAATCCGAGGTGCAACACACTGGGGGTAGGAACACCTTTTATTCCTTTCTTCCACACTGCAAAACCTTTCCATCTGCATAACCATGGCTGACATACTAGTCTTACTTCACAGCAGAAAGACATTTTTTTGTCCTAAAGACATCAGTGTTGGCTCCTTGCAATTCAGACGCTACTAATCAATGTCTAAATATTACTTAAAAATAAAATAAAAAATTCGAGCACTCAAATCACATTTCCAGTGTTTCAGGATATGGCAGCAGGCTCCTGAGGAAGGAGCTGTACAGGCTGAGAAGAGCAGTGGCATTACCAAGCAAAGGAGGTGTGCAGGCAGGCCCAGAGGTTCTCGTCGTTGGTCAGGGATGTCAGGGAGCGCGCGGCGTTGCCGTTGCGCTGGTGCAGGAAGGGGGTGAAGGCCGTGTTCATGCGCTGGGCACGCTGGGGACACCCAAACTGCTCTGCTTCAAACACCTGCACACACAGCAAGGCCAGTGTCAGACTGAAAGAGATTCAGTGATTGCACAGAGCTCAGGGAAAAAATCGCAATGAAGATACTGAGGGAAAAGGGTGCGTCACACACGCTCATCCAGCCATGGGAAACAGAGAGAAGGGACATCTTATTCTGAGGTGGACTAAAATGATCACTGAGTAACTCTTGTGCTCCAAAATCATTGTCCTTCCCAGATTTATTTACTTACATTTGTAACAAAGCTGTTGTCTACAAGGCCTGTGAAAAGCACTGAGTGTTTCGAATGACAAAAACACCCTCTTCCTTCCCTCCTACATCTCCAGAATGCTGGAATGGTTTCAGTTGGAAAGATCAACTTGTTCCATCTCCCCTGCCACTTCCTATGAGACCAGGATGCTCCAAGCCCTGTCCAATCTGGCTGTGAGCACTTGCAGGGATGGGGATACACACCATCCTCCTGGGCCTTGTGTCAATATTAATGACCACCCTGGCAGGAGCTTTTTGACTCAGCTGTCAATCAGGGATTATGACTGAGACACTGACACTGAGTCACAGGGACTCTGTGCACTGACCTACCTTCAGTGCTTTGCCCTGGAGCTCATCAATGATGCCTCTGATTTTTCCCAGCAAGAAAGGCCAGGAGTTGATGAGGTAAATCCGGTCCATCATGATGGTGATGATGCTGTACCAGCGTTGGAAACCTCGGGCCAGGCTGTCTTTGATAAAGAAGGTATGGCTGAACACAAACCCATGCTGTTCATCTCCGAAAAAAATGGGGCCTTCACGTCCTGGGCAGACCTGAAGGGAAGGGACACACACCAGAGTCATTAAACACATCATAGAGTAACCAACTAAACAGCTTCCTGCACTTTAATACCCACTTGGGGAACAAATGAAACCTTTTTATGCTACTATCCCAAAAGTGTGGTCAAACAGCCCTCCAAAGGTATCCTACAAACACTCCAAATCCTTCAATTTAACTGTGTTTTTAGAATTCAGCTCCATTCCACTACAACACTGAGAATCCAGAAGGAATTTTGCTGATCCTGACACAGAAATACTCATTAATCTGAAGCTTTCTTTTTCATCTCTGTTAGAAGATGAATATTAATGGTTTACAAAGGGCACTCAAGACCACATTCAGAGATTTTTACAAAAAACAGGTTATCTTACAATGACAAATAAGAAAGGGATATTTTCAGCCTCACAAGGTGAGAGGAAGGAACCCTTGAGGTCATCAAAGATCAAGCCTAAAAAACACCACCAATCCTGGAATAAACAGATTTCTGTGCCTGTCTTTCCACCTGGTTCCCTCCGTGTTTCAGCCTGCACAGAGCAGCCAGGATCAGCAATGGAATATCTTGGATTGGAAGTGAAACAGGAGCCACAAAGAGCATGTCCCTGTGCTCCAGGGCAGGTACCTCACAGCTGAGGCTGCGGACGCAGGCCTGGCGCACGATGCTGAACAGCTGGGGGTGGTTGGGGTGCTGGTGGCTGACGTACTTGATGGAGGTTTCTTTGTCGTGGCTGACGTACCCCGGGTGTCCTCCTGCAAGAGAGCGGCAGCCCTGAAGGCAGAAAAGCAAATCCAGCCATAAATGAGTGTGCAGTTATCTCAGCTTTCCAAAGAGCTCTGACTCTTCCCTCCAAAACACCATGAAATGTTACTTACACACACAACACTACAGACAGGAACACAAAGACTCAGAAGACAAGGAAGGTGAGTCAGGGTCAGGATTTGAGCTCAGCTCCTCACACAAAACTCTGATATACTTCCTCTGCTCTAATGCTCATTTTCTACTATTTAATTTCACTATGAACTTGGTGTTGGCTCTACAGCTGGTAAAGTTCAGTTACAGCAGCTGTGAAACCAACTGGTCAAACAAAACCGACCACAACTGAAGGGAAAGTAAATAATAAACATGCCAAAGGAAGTACTGATAGAAGACAAGTATGAGAATCATAGAATGGATTGAGTTGGAAGGGACCTTAAAGCTCATCTCATTCCACCCACAAACTTCTGTTTTCCAGGCTGAATGACTGAGACTATACATTTTTCCCATTGTTTTAATTGTTTTTGCATTTTTTCTTGTTTTCTCATCAATACTGCTCTTAAAATTTCTATTAATAAATAATCTGACCCAATCTAACAAAGCAAATGCTCTTCAAGGATGAGGAAAGCGTTTCTTAGCCACAAGAGAATCATAGATCACAGAGCTTAAGAGACCTCAAGGTCCTGTCAAGGTGTATGTATTCAACAACAGCTCCTTCATCCTCTGGTCATGGATCATTAGGATTAAAGTTAGGTCTAGCTTACAGTTTATGAGGACTTGGAGATCTTCTGGCACTGACACATACAAAACAAGTTTTTATTTGTCTCTAAACAATTCAATCTGCAACACAGAACCCCAGAGCCCTTTAGGACACCGATGCCTACACAGAGATTTTCACACTTGCCTCACACATGTCTGACTTCTTCGGCCCTGGGCTGCTGGAGTCGGCGCTGGCCCCTTCAGCGGGGCTGTGCGAGCGGATCCGGCTGCTCATCTGGATGCCACCTTCCTCCTCTTCCGCCTGCTCATTCTGCCCCGAGATGTCGCCGCTGCTGGCGCCCTGCGGGAGCGGCGAGTGCAGCACCTCGGTGCAGAACAGGGTGCGAGGGCCGTGGAGCTCACAGAAATGGCACAGGGCAACGATGGCGTTCATAGTGAGGGCTCAGCACAGCCAGGCCTCCTGCAGCCAGGGACAGAGCACACGATCAGCACAGGGGTGCCACGGCATCTCTCAGGCCTCACTGGTGCCAGTCCTGCTCTGCAGCTGGCCTTAAGCTCAGCTTGAACCTGAAAACTCCAAGACCATCGAGTACAACCTGTGACTGATCTCTACCTTCTCACCCAGACCAGAGCACTGAGTGCCATGTCCAGTCTTTATTTAAACACCTCCTCCAGGATGGTGACTCCAGCACCTCCCTGAGCATCCCATGATCCAGGACCAACCTTCTGTTTGCTGACGGGATGGGCTCAAGCAACCCAACCCGCCATGCCCAGAACAGGACACCCACAGGACTGAATGGGGCTGGACAATCCCTCATGCCCAGATACCTCCAGGCTTACAGGGACAGCTTCAGGGCATCTCAGAATGGTTTGGGCTGGAAAGGACCTTGAAAATCATCCAGTACAACCTCCTGCCATGGGCAGGGACACGTTCCACCACACCAGGTTGCTCCAAGCCCCATCCAACCTGGGGCTGGACACATCCAGGGATCCAGGGGCAGCCACGGCTTCTCTGGGCAACCTGTGCCAGGGCCTGCCCACCCTCACAGGGAAAATTTCTTCCCAATACCCCATCTAACCCTGCTGTCAGCTTGAAGCCCTCCCCTCTTCTCCTGTCGCTCCAGACCCCTGTAAATAGTCTTGTCTCATCTCTCCTCGAAGTTCCATTTAGGTACTGGAAGACCACAATTAAGTCACCCCGAAGCCTTCTCCTTTCTAGGCTGAACGAGCTCAATTCTTCCAATCTTTCCTCAAAGGAGAGGTGCTTCTCTCCTCCGATCAACTTGGTGGTCTCCTTTGGATCCAGGCTGAGATCGCACAGACCAGATCCCCATGCCCGGAGCCTCAGGCCGGAACGGGCCGGCCCTGCTGAGCGCCCACGGACCCGAACGCCTCAGGCCCTGCCGGACCCGGGACAGCCTGTCTCGCCGGGCCCAGTGTCCGGTTCTCCGTGCCCGGTCAGCCCCGGCCTGCCCCGGTTCCCCGTGCCCGGAGCCCCCGCTCACCGCGGCTCCACCGGCCCGTCCCGTGTCCGCGGGCGCCTGACACTGACTGACCCACCGCCCGTACCATCCCCACCGCCAGCTGGGGGGGGACAGGGACAGACAGCTCCCCGGCCGCGAGCCTGCCGCCGCCGCGGAGAAGCAAGAAAATAGGGATCAAGGCAGAAGAGAGAGAGAGATGAGAAACCCGTTCGTACCGCGAGTCTGGGCTGGCCGTCCCGCCGCTCTCCCGGGGAGCCAGCACTCCCCCGACTCATGGAGTGGCTCGGCCCAGGGCCGCCCTGTCCACCGAGGCCGGACGGAACCATTGCTTCATGGAAGGGGGAAAGAGGAGGTGTGGAAGGCGCCTCCTCCCCTCCCGCGCTACACCTGCCCAGCTCTTACAGCGCAGAGCGGGAACAGTGCTGTCCGATCAGCGGGGACACGAGAAGGGACGAGCGGCAGCCTGCGACCTGTGGGTGTCACACCTGGAGCGGGCCATGCTCCCCCCGCGGACTGGTACGGGCCGCGTAGTGGGTCATGTGAGCCGCGGGCTCTGGGAGGGGACCCGGGGTGGAGCGGAGCCCCCGAAGGAGCCGGGACCGGCGCCGGCACCGGGACCGGCACCGGGACCGGCACCGGGACCGGGCTGGAGTCTGCCGCATTAACGAGCTTTGCCATCGGCCGCCGCAGGGCCCCTTCCCGGGACTTGCCCTCGCCTCAGGGCGGTGCCGTGTTCTCTGCAGGCTCGGCGCGACTTCTCCATCAGAGACTCGGCACCCACCGTCTGTCGTGGTTCCTTAAACTGCTTAGAATGTAAGATCATGGCAGATGGAGGTTTCGAAGTGTTGTCGTTTCCCAGTGTACAAAGCAGCTCTGTGGAGGTGTTTGCACAGGTACAGCCCGGGAAGGGCAGGGGAGCAAACGCCCAAGTTAAACCTGTTCAGGCTCTTACTTTCCATTAAACTACTCCTGTTTATCTTCAAGGTATCCAGTTTAAGTATTAAAGGATTATTGACCTCTAGGAATCTATGACAGAAAGCTAAACCAAATTCCATGTGAACTATTAGGCTTCGAAATAAAATCAAGATTCCTCCCTTGGAGTTAACCCTTACAGAATTTTAAATACCTGAATCTGAACAAAAGTACTAAATTGTCAAAAAGATAACAGCACAGATTATTCAACCGAGTAAAACTTGTATTTTAATCCCAAGAAAGAGTAGCTATTGCTGATAGCACTGTAAGACACACCTCTAGTCCAAGCAGTCACACATAGACTAATAATTATGTCTCTGATTAAAACAATAGCCAGATGATGAGCAAGATGGATTATTACCGAGACACAGAGCTCAGACATGAATCCCAGAATGGTTTGGGTTGCAAGGGCCTTGTGGACCATCCCACTCCAGCCCCCTACCGTGGGCAAGGACATCTTCACTAGACCAGCTTGCTCAGAATAAAAGTGTTCCATCCAAAATCCCAAAGCCCATCTCACACAAGGACCTGCAGCAGCACTTTTCAAGAAAGACACTAAATAAAGATGAATAATTGAAATTATTTCTACTCTGAGAGCTCTGAGAAGCCATCAGCAGGGCTTGAACACCTCTGGAGCAGAGGGCACTGCCACATGCAGCAGGCAAAATCACCTCCTGGAAAGCGACCAGAAAAAGAGATCCACCCCAAGAAAATAAGGAAACCCCAAATACAAAAGACCTACAATCTCATTTAAGACAAACTAAGAACGACTCATTTGTTATTTTTATTTTCCAATAATACATTTAAACAGCTTCTCAGGACTAACCTCCCGGGCCAGCGCGGCCACACAGAGAACATTTCCTAGGTTATACAGATCACCTATGAGAACACGAACATGGGGCTGTGGCTGTGCTGTGGGACACACAGGGAAGCTGTGGAGAAGGAGGCAGCTGGAGTTAGGCCAGGGAGGGATGGATGGCCTCAGTGGCACAAAAACAGGAGTGGGGGTTGTACACAAGCAGCTTCCAACCATTCCTTCTCAGAAACATTTCAAAAATCTCAGTGACTGGCCTAGAGACCCCTCCTGTGGCTATGAACTGCAGCTGCACATCTAGCACTGCCTTCAGAAGTGCATTTTGTGTCTCTGCTGATTCATATGCATCAAAATTGGAGTCAGATATCAAAGCATGCACTCAGTATTCCCTGGACACATCTTGTGACTGTGTCCGATGGGAAGAAACAGCCACAGGACCTCAGAGTCCAAGCTGGGAGCAGCACAGCACGCTGTGTTCCTAGATTTGAGCAAAGTCCTTCCCTGCAGTAAATACAAATTAAAACCAGAAAGCCCAAGTGTTCTCGAACCCTCTCAGCTGACCACAGCCCAGACAATTAGTTCCAAGACTTGGAAGGAGCGGCTTCATTAAAAATCTGACTTGATTTCAGTGCTATCTCAAGACATGCAGATGCCAGACCACGTGTGTTTATCAAACAAGGACCTAAAAGCCCTTCCCTGGAGCACTTCTGGTGAATGTTTTATCTACTGATTCTACAGGTGGACCTGACTTCGAATTTTTAACAGAATTCAAACATTAACAGCACAACTATCCATGCCAGAAAAGGAACCTCAGCAGTTCTCTAACTTAAAAAAAAAAAAAAAATCAGATATATAATGAAATGTATCACTTGAAACTATTACACAGCTGTTTTTGCCATTCTTTTGATGTGAGCATGGATTTGTTTTATCTACTTTAGATAAGAAAAAGCAGAGAATATTCTAAAGCTATTCAGCAGCTGCATAATTAGTTTGCTTTTAGTTCCACAGCTGGAAAACCATCCTGCAGCTCTCAGCAGGTAAATCCATGCTCACTAATAGGAACTAATAGTGTAAAAATGGACATTCCTGTTTTTTTTCCAGCTCCATGACAGCATCCTGAATACATTTTCCCCCGGCAAGGAGAGGTGAGGCAGGCACATTTCTGGAGGGGTGAGGTTTGGGGTCAGTTGTTTGCAGTCCCTTCTGAGTGCCACAACCACTCTGTTTTGGGCTGGAGCCACAGCATCACTAATTCCTCATTTAACACTTCCATGGGAGCAGAGGGGAAAATGGTGTGTGTTCAGCGTTAAAATCACTGCAGGATTAATTAGGATAAAATCCTTCAAAATCATAGATTACAAGACTCGTAAAGTTTGTTATGAAAAACCCCCAAGATTTTGCTTAAAGGTCAGATATAATAGCTGTCCCAATGGAATTCTCTCTGGAGAAAGTGATGAGGTGTTCACATTATGGACCTCCACTGTGGTCAACACTAAACTGCTATTTTATACTTTTAAAAACATCTTTCACCACCAACCACAAGCTGGGACACCTCTCTTCACCAGAAAGCAGCACCCTGCTGTCACAGAGGCTCTGCCAAGAGAAAACCAAATGAAAACCCCAACACTTCTGTATCAGCACTGGAAGCACAAATTGAATATTTTCAACCACAGGTGACCATACAAACTTCACACAGCAAGAGCCAGGAATGCTCAGCTCCCACCTGGAAACAAACTGGCAGGGTAGCAGGAGCAAGCAGCTCCTGGTCAGGCGTTTCAGTAGGAAGCAGGGGCTGCTGAGCTTCTTGTTTTCTGACTTGATGACAGGTTTATTTCTGCCTGACAGGAAGGTGTTTGAACAATAAGAATTCTTCAGATACACGAGAACGACAGAAAAATTTAACAGCCCATTGATTTAAGGGGTGAAGCACTTGAAAGAATCCAATAACAAAGTTTTAAAGTTTAAAATAGTAAATTAAAAACCAGGCACCATTCCAACATGTTATAGCTGAATAAAATCCTGCATTTTGAGAGCTGTATAGAATTGTATTTATGATCCATGCAGAAATACTGGTTTCCACCAAAGAAACTATCAGACTGTTGAATACCTTCATGCCAGTTGCACAGGAACAAACATTTAAATTTCTTTCAGTGTAAACAACTTCCTATCTAGAATCCTCCAGAACACCAACGTTTTCCAAATATCCTTTTGTTTAGGTCTAATAAGTTTCATCTAAGAGCAAAGAATATTAGCAGATATTTTGTACCAGAAACTTAAAATCATAAACAGCTGTCATGTATGTTTTCCATATATGATTCCTACTTTGCAGCAAACTTCCTTACAAGGACACATTGATATCCTCATCCTTTTGGGAAGAACAGTTATTTCCTCATTTAACAGACAGCACCAGCTACATTGGGCATATGCAAATTCTCTACATTATGATTTGCTTGAACTCCACTCCTCTGCCCCCACCACACATACGATAAATCTGCACTTTGAGCCAACTTTAAATACAGAATAATGAACCAATAATTATCTTGCAAGTGAACCAACACTAGTTTGTATTCTTCCCTGAATAACACTTTTGTTTTTGCAGAAGAGAGGGACTGCTACAGAAACACGGCAACATTCAAACCCTTTAAAACAAAAGGTAGATTATTTAATGCATTAACAATGTTAATCTGAAGATAAATAAATCCACAACAGACTTTCAAGTTTCTTTTGAGATTTCCTTTTTCTTTGCAGAGAATATTTCTGATATTATACAGTACTGAGTGGGTGTTCTTTTATTTTCTTAATGTCCAGGTGAAAAGCAAAGCTCAGTTCTCTCTGCTCTCTTCGTGGAACTCCTCAATGCCCTGTTCCAGGCGTGATTCTTTCATAAGCTTTTACTTGAAAGCGGAGTGGTGAGCAACATTAATTTCAAGAATAACTGGATGGTTTGGTCCCTGAGTCATCTTCTTGAGAGCCCATACTCTGAAAGGGAAAGAGAGTTAGTTCTGTTCAGAAACAGCTCTGCAGGCTTGGGAAAGACAGTTCTTTGAAGTGAACAGGCAGGAAAATAAAGTGCCTATGAAATAACATGCACTTAATTTTCTGGTTGAAATCACTGCAGGATTAATTAGGAAAAAGCACCTTAAAAAATAAATCATCTTTACGATGTGTCATGATGTTTATGCTCATATTACTAATAATGTGTAATAACAACACTGTAAATACTGACATTCAGTACAACACACTGCACTGAATGAATCTGTTACATATTCTTACAAGACATTAAATCCATTACCTTCTGCACAAACTGAGGGTTCACAGTGATCTCTTGATCCATGGCTTTCAGTCGTTCATCTAGCTCTATACATTTCAGCATCTTAAAAATATGTATGAAACTGATTACTTTGCACCTGAGCTTCAAGACATTTTACAGCTGTGCCATGTAAAACAAATAACTTCTGCCACCACTGAAGCTCCACAACAAAATGTTCTCATCCTTCAGCTCCCAAACAAAATTATCAGACCATTTTTTATTCCCTTCATTTGATCCATGTCTCCCTAGCCCTTTTTAAGGCCACTGACAGACAGTCCCATGATGCTCAACCACCTTAACCTACAGGCAGGTTATTGAGAGCCAGGGGAAGTGATCCTTGAAGTTTAAAATTCTAAAAACAATCTAATTCATTCCAGGATCTTCCCACCACCAACAGCAAGCAGTCTCCTGAAGCAGCTCAAGCTGTGCAGGACACAACACTGACAGAGAGCATTAATCTAAAACCCATGAAAATACTGTGAAATAGTCCAATAGTGATTTACAGTCTTCACTGTCTATATCTAAGTTACTACACTGGCTTCTGGCAGCAGCTCTCTGATTACAGATTAAGGCTCTTTGGTAAGAATTCCAAAAGCAGTAAAAGATTTACCTCCTGATCAATGTTATGAAGCATAGCTGGATTGTTATATTTTTCAGGATTATCATGGAAACAGACCATACCATCTTTCTGATTAATACTTGCAAAGATTTCACCATCTTCTATCTGAAACGACAGAGGGTTTAACAGAAGTTATCACCAAGAACAGAATTTCAGTTAACTACAACACACAGACTCTTTGTGGAATTGTCTTTAACTTGGTTGCTTTTATTTCCCAAAAACACAATTCCTGCCTTATCTTACATGGAGAACAGATTTTTAGATTTTTTGAGAACAGTCTCAACATCACAGCAGACTGCCAGCATTTCCTCCACCCTGAAAAAGAAGTGCTCAGCCAAACCAAGCCAAACACTCATTTTGGGATAGCTTAACCAAGTCAGAGGTCTTACCATGTGGAGGACGTATTTTTCTGCTTCTTGGGGCCCTGACAGCTGCACTCGACTTGCCATGTCTTGTAATGACAATGTTAAAAACGTCTGAAATTTGAAAAGTTTTAAAGTATTAAATTAACTGAATGTTAAGGATTTTCCTGCTGATGCTTCTTGGCCTAAGTAACCTGGCTGTGGAAATCTGATGGGAAGGAACAAGTGGAACACACAATTATTAAAGGGCTCATGAGAGTGAGTCAGTTCTTCCTCCAGACATTAATTTGTTACACTGAGCACACAGGGAGTCATTACTCATTCCTGCAATTTCATTTTACATCAGACAGTCCTGACCATGTCCATCCTCTTTCTTTCACCTTTTTACACAAAAAGGTGACTCTCCACTACCTGAATTTCCTTCAAGAGATGCATATATACAGCTCCTCATGAGATTTTTTCCTACTGCAACAAATGTCATTTGAGCTTGCCAAAAAAACCCGCTTTCCCCAATCACCTTTCAGGACTAATCTGGTCTCTCAGCTGAAGGAGCAAATCACTGTAGTGCTTCTGTTTTTCCTTTTATTTTTCCAAAATCTCTCCTATTCACTCAGTCTTTTCTAATGAAGTGGCCTGTGAAGTTCAGTTTTCCTGTTTTATGAATAGGGATGAAGGTCACTGGGTTGCAGCATTCACTTTTCTGATTATCTACGAAAACCTCATGGGCAAACCCTCCTGACAGACAGATTGAATCAGCTTTTAAATAATGCATAAGCAGGCCAACAGATTTGTTTTCCTAAACAGGGCATTCTAGTCTCCTTTGTTTTAGACAAAATCTCAGTTTTAGTAACTTCTCTGCCACGTTACTACGCTATCATTTAGCTCTAAATTAAATATATTCCAGAAATACACTCTTAGAGGAAAACTGCTCACAGTTTCTCTTACCTTGGTTAGCCTCTGAATATTCTTTTTGTAGAGAGATGACAAGCATTGCTTAACCAGTCCCATATTGTTATCTCTTGTGAAAGTTTCACTGTGTTTGTTCACCAGATTTCGAAGCTCCGAGGGTTTATTGGTTGAATAAACTTGCGCTAATTCATGGTAAGCATTGCTAAGAGGCTGTAATTAAAAAAAAAAAAAAAAAAAGAGAACCCTTCTTAAAGAACACAGTGTTCATCCAGCCTCAAAAAACCTATTCAGTGCTCCAACATTAGAAGCCATGCAGGCATTGAATTAAATTTAAGTAGCTTGGACATTTCTCATAAAAAGGACAGGGTGCCATACGTGGCTTTGTGGTAATGACAGACCCTCATACACTAAATCTGCAGTGTAACATTTAATAAACATCACTCCAGGACCTCTGTGTGACAGTTTGACAGTGTGAAAAACCTCTCTCAACTGACCAGCTGAGTCTGAGGTAAGTATTGCCAGTAACTGCCCTTCTATTGTGTTTGTTCTGCCCTCTAAGACATCCATCCTTGACCACATCGGGTCACAGCATCGACAGCAGAGACTCAGAGAGTGAAATCAGTTCACCTAAACTACCTAAAAATGATTTCAGCTTGTTTATTAGTCTCTGGAGTTAGAAGAATTTTGGAACTCTCCAGAATTTTGGTCACAAATGAACAAACGTGGTGTTGAGTAAGAACTAACTTTTAGGAGTGTGTTACTTAGGATCAGAACTCTCTCAGTAGCAGTTTTGTCTCCCACCCTACACCTCCTAATCTGGATGCTTACAGACTTCAAACTCACAGTTTTTTCAGAAGCTTTTATTCTTTATAAAGCTGGGGTTTGGGAATAAACTGTTTAGCATTTTGTGCTTCAATCAGATGAAGTTACAGGTCAGAAATTTTTGTAATGACACCTCAGCATGAAAGCCAATTGAAATCTGAGTATTTTTAAAATTCTAGCATAAAAAGTTATGGAGGAATGTGCAGTATCAATGAAAGGAATATTGATCAGTACTATTCAAAAAAGGTTTCCCAAATTTTAAAAACCTGTATCATTGACATCATACAATCATAGAATGGTTTGGGTTGGAAGAGACCTTCAATCTCATCTCACTCCAAACCCCTGCCATAGACAATGGCACCTTCCACTGTTACACATTTACAAATTCAGATTTGTTGATTTATCATTTAGATGCATTTACAATACTTACCTTAATGAATCTACCAACTATCTGAGAAGTGTATTTTGGTAGCTGCTGAACTTTACCAAGCAGTATCAAAGAAACTAGGATATACTTTTTATATGATTCCAACATAATATGACTGACTGCCATGGCTGGAGTAGTTATTGCCTAAGCAAGAGAGAAAAAAATGGAACAGAAATTTAGTCTGCTTACTGGTAGCTACTGCAAGCTGCATGCAGAAAGGACACAGTGACATATGAAATTCTCCTTTGAGAACTGAAGCTTAACTAACTTCTGTCAAAATCAATTATCCAGACAAAAAATGGAAATTTTATACAAGCTACTCAAAACATATCACTTTATAGTGGTGTCTGTCTTAAAAGAAACCTGCTCAGATAGAATCAAAACTTCCTTCCTTGGAATACATCTAAAGCTGTACCAGAAATCACCTGTAGCTACTTGTGAACCTGGATTTACACTGACACTCAAAGAGGTTTTATAAAGCTATTACATTATCAGAGATGTGCAGAATAAGGACAAGGGATTTTAGTTCACCATGATACTGGAACTATTCAGGAGCTGACTCTCATTTACTAAAAAGAAAAATGCTGCACCAATTTGTCTTGCACATTTCACAGCATGGCCCTCATACACAACGTTTTCCCAATTTTATTCTTTTTATTTCCTCCCCAGTTAAAGCAAAACCAGCAAATATTCTAACAGTGCTGAAGAAGCAGAACTCCTCTCATAAAAGTAGCAAAGGCCTTAGGAAAACCACTGGATTATTTTTTAAGGACACACAACCGTGTGTCAGCCTGTGACCTGTTTCTGTGCTGCAGTTTCAAGCAGGCAGCTGAAAAATATTTATAGTGAGATAAATTTAACATCACCCTTTGAGCTGCACAGCTTTACAGTGCAATGAGGCTGTGAGACTTTCTTAAAGGAAAACACCTCCAAAGACAGTTCTGCTCATGGCAGTCCAAAGGTGCTGTGTTTCCTCAGCACTGTTACACATCTGCTTTTGCTTTTTCAGACATCACACTTCAAAATTATCATTTCAATTCAAGTTACCTGTTCATAAAAGTAGAGTGCTCTTTCAAAGTTTTTTAGCCCAGTGTATATCATCCCACCATAGTAGTAGTAACATAAAAAGTGCTTCGCATCATATGCCCCATTCTCTTTACAAATATCCATCATGTCCACATCTAGATACGGGAGGGCAGGTTTAAAGCATTTTGCTAACAAACAGAGCTACAAGAAAATAAATCAAGTTTTCATAAATTAGCCATTTCCATTTGAATTTCCAAGAGAAGGAATTGAAACTAAATTAATTAGTATTATTGCATAAATATCACTCTCCCATGAGTTAAAAAGCAGAATGTCAGCAGTAGAGTAAGATAGGTTGAAAATCTTTAGCACACAGTATGTACTGCTATAAAATTATCTGACTCCTAAAGAAATTAAACTCTGACAAAGCTGTTTGAAACTCCAGGACTGCCAGACTACTGTGCTGGCAGCACTAAATATTGCTGTGAACATTCCTGTCCAAGCCTAAATCCCAGGAGCCAAGAATGAGACAGAAACACAAATCCAGGCCAAAGACACCAAGACAAACATGTCTTTTGTCAGACTTGAGCAGACAGTAGCTGGATATTACACCCAAGTTCAGTGTGACTTTCAGCCCACAGAGAAGGGATGTCAAAGGATTTTCTGAAGTCATCAACAAAACCAAAGATCTGAGGACATGCACTGATCATATAAAATTAGTAATTAATCTGTAGATCAAATTTGGATTTTATATCAGTATATCATATTATTTACTACTGGGAAAAAACAAACAAAAATCCAGTTGAAAATCCATTGTTACACTGCAATATGTGAACATGCATTCCTTGAAGGTTTATAGGTATTTTATAAGCTTTTATTCTTACAAAAAGCCCTTGTGATCCCCTTACCTGGCAGAGATCTGCGTGTATTGAGGTCAGCTGGTTTGTGTTCATCTGCATCTTGTCTATGGCTTGTCTGAGAATGCTAATTCCTCGCAGGGGCTGTCAGAAATTACATCTCTTTCAGATAATTTCTCATAGATGGCAGCACATTGGATCTTATGTTGACACTTACAAATGAAAAATAACACTAATTGACAGGTTCCATTAAGTAATAGTTAACTTGAGGTTCCCTTTCTGTAGGATGTCACAGTCTCTTGGAAAACAAAATTAACCTTGGCTATACAGCTTGTCCTGATAAATTCATCAATTCTGCTCCACAAAGCCAATCTCACCAGGAATACAGGAATCTGTGTCAGTAAGAAAACTTTCCTTGCCTCCATGACTCCAGCTCAACTCTCAACAAATACTAAAGACAAATGGAGTCACTTCACTCCACTTAGAAGTGGAGATCAAACCTGGTCTGTCTCAGGCCAGGCTTGACCAAAGTGGCCTGAAAAAGTCAGGATTTTAGCAACAAAACCACTGGTCAAGGACTTCTTAATCAAGCTTCCTGCACATTTTAAGGTGTTTCATTAAGAACATTATGAAACACCAGAGAGAGTAATACTGAAACAAAAATCACGGGCTCACCAGTGCTAATAACCCTTGCAGCTCTCTCCTCTCCTCATGCACACGTTGTCCGAAGAACATTACTGGTACTACACACCTCCTATTCTGTGTAGAACATGCTTTTAGGTGAATTTCCTCCTCCCAAAATTATCTTCCTTAGGTTTTCCTTAGAGAAATCTTTGAGTTTGGTTCATTGCTTTTCAATAAACTTAATAATTAAAGAGCTACACAGATATACTTGATGTGAAATTAGTGGCAAATCTTTATGGAGTGAGAGGCTGGGAACATCTCCTTTAAGCTTTGGGTATGGAGTTGTTTATTTGTACTTGCTCACCTGTTTTCTCTCCACAAGGGCATTTGTTAACTGGTGGCACAGGCCAGCAACTAAACAGAGTAAAAAGCAAACAAAAAAAAAACCACCTCAGTAAAAATTCAGTGTTATCAAACTAGCCAAAAATACATCAAGTCTGAATTTAAGCTTAACTTACAAGTGTCTGTTGCATATCTAATGTGTTCTCCATTGCAAGTGCTGATAAAAAGCTGCACCTGTGAGAATAACGTTTCGAAGTCAGGGATGCTGGGCATAGAAAACTTCACAAACCTGAAACAAAGGAACAAAAGGTTTAGCATTTATTGCTTGGAGATTCATTAAAAGGATTATTTTTCATTGCTAAGTCTCTGCCAACAAATCCGAAGTGCCTGTGAGACATTGCATAGGATTTCCACAGTAGCTGCACAACAAGCTTTCTATGCACAACATAATTCTCTATTTAGTGCAAATTACAGGGATAAAGATCATTTTCAGTATTATCAATATTTTTTTTCAAAAGAGTAGTAAAACAACCACTAGAATTCTAATTTTTCCCTTAGAAGATAATTTTAAAATAGCAGTCAAATCTGCAGATAGTTCACCTGAAGTCGGATACAGCCAATTCAAGACTAAATATCTTTATTGAATTCAAGACTAAATATCTTTACCTTAGTTCAGCACCCGCAAGGCAACTCAAGTTTTATCTTAAACTCCAGACAGCAGCAAGAGCCTCAGTGCTGTCTAAAGACAAACACCCACGATAAAAGCCTGTTTTTTACTGGAATAAAACGTCTTGCTCCATGCTTACAGTTCAGTGCATTAATGCCCTGAAAATAAAATGTTTAAAGCTTATTCTATATCTTTTTGCTGAACACATATGGAAAAACACTTATGGAATACCAGAATGGTTTGGGTTGGAAGCCCATCCAATCCCTGCCATGGACAGGGACAACTTCCACTATCCCAGGTTGCTCCAAGCCCCATCCAACCTGGCCTGGGACACTTCCAAGGATGGGGCAGCTGACAGTTCAGCTCATATCCTTAAGTTTTAATATTTAATTAAAAGCAAGCAACACTTACAAGACAGCAAGAACACCTAGTGAGTGTTCCTGTACATCCAGGGCACCAAGCACTGTATCCAGATGGGAAAGATTTTTTGCTAGCAGCTCTCCACTTTTATTGATCAGTTCACAAAGCTGGGTCATTTGCCCTGAAAAATAAAAAGCGTTGTTTTCAAAGTCTAATTAGAGAACATTCGCCCACTCTCACATCTCATTATAATCTGCTTCCCCATGTAACCTCAGGAAATAATAGTATCACCCCAAGTTTTAATTTTCTTTAATAAAACAGGCATTAATTTTCTACCCACCACACGTTTGGTTTTTTTTTAATAAAACAAACACCAGAGCTTGTTCCTGGCTGGTCCTCAAGCACTACCCAACTTTCAGGTCTGCTCATAAGCATTTTTTTGAAGTAGGCATTAAAGTCACAACTAAGTACCTCCAACAAAAGTATTTAAAAGCCTGTCCTTAAATTTACTTTGTACAATTAAAACTACAGCATTATTCTATATGCTGTGAGCTATGAACACAGCATGAAAAGTGACTACTTTGAATGAGGAAGGTATGGTAAGCCCAAAACTCTTACAAAGCAGATCCATTCCCATGAGCTGCTTCCAAACTCTTCCTCTCCCACAATTAACTGAATGAATTAAAACTATGTCCTTCTGAAGCAGAGTATTGTTTCAATGTTCAATCCTTGCAGATTACAGAGAAAAAACAGAGGTTCTCTCACCCTTAACAAAAGTCTCCATAAAACAAGGAACAGTGCCTCCATTCAGAGATTTACACTACCCTCAGGTCTCTGGCCTCTTCCTTAGAGAAATAAAAAGCTGCGAAGTTCTAGCAGTGAAATGTTAGTTTTGAGGTGATAGAGGGATCAAAAGCTCCAAATGGGAGACCAGAGCCCAGAAACTCCAAAACCTTTCTCCTCCTGGCATTTAAAAAAGGCATAAGCATGGGAAGGAATCAGGCACTGCAAAACCCCAGTTCTGGTGCTCTCCCTATTCCAGAAAACCACCTCTTCTGCAGTTCGATCACTTAGCATTCCCCTAAAAACACTAAACAAAAAACCAAACTCCAAACAGACTCTGAGCAAACTGTTCTAGTGGAGAGTGCCCTTGTCCATGGTAAGAGATGACCTTTAAGTTTTTCTCCAACCCAAACCATTCTTGGATTCTGTGATCTCTCCCTCTATCCCCACACACACACTGAACAACTTGTAGTCTAAGCAGAAATTCCCATACTAGGCCCAACTAAATGTCCCTTTCTGTCACCTCCCAGGTGGCCAAATGACAACCACCACAAGTACAAACATTGCTCCTGAGTGCTCTCACATCCACCTGCCAGTCTGGCTCTGGATTTACTATCACAGAATCCCAGAATGGTTTGGGTTGGAAGGAAATTCAAAGATCATCTCATCCCAAACGTCAGCCTTGGGCAGGGACACCTCCCACTATCCCAGGCTGCTCCAAGCCCTGTCCAGCCTCACTCTGGACACTTCCAGGGATCCAGGGGCAGCCACAGCTTCTCTGAGAATTCTGTGGCAGAGCCTCCCCACCCTCACAGGGAAGAATTCTTTCCTAATATCCAATCTAATCCTACTCTCTGGTTATTATGAAGCCATTCCCCCTTTCCTGTCCCTCCAGTCCCTTATAAACAGTCTCTCCTCATCTTTCCTGTAGCTCCCTCCAGATACTGGAAGGCCACCCCAGAGCCTTCTCTTTTCCTGTCTCAACAATCCAAATTCTCACAGCTTTTCCTCATACTCCATCCCTCCAACGATCTTGGTGGCCTCATCTGGACTTCCTCCAACAGGTCCATGTCCTTACTGTGCTGGGGACTTTCGCACAGTCACAGTCACAGGGACTTTTCTCCCTGGCTCATCCCTAATGGGAGAACTTCCATAAAGCCAATCAGTCTCCTCTTCAGACTTTTGCATCCCTACAACTCTGTGACACAAAGTTCTCCAGCTCAACTCCAGGAGAACAAAGATCCATCTTCGCTCTGGTTTGTACCTACATCTTGCAGGTAATAAATGTTCTCTAAAGTAGAAGTTCTTTGTATTTATTAAGTGAAACCAGAATAAGAACTGGTCGATGGTGGGGAACATCAATTTTTGATGAGCTTCTGGGAGGAAACATCCCAGGCACAGACCAGTCAGAACACATTTCAAAGAGCATCAACACGCAGGGAAAGTTCAAGAACCAGGAAACACTGCACCACACACAGTAGAGTTAGGAGTTTGGCAGTGAAACTAAGGAATTCTAACTGTGATTATTAAAACCCTTTGTGGCCACGTGGTTGCAGTCTCAGATCTGTCACAGTTCCGTGGTGGGGCGGGACTCTGTCCATTTCTGCTTAAATATGTAAAGGACGGACACTTGGACAATTCTGAAATATGTTTTAAATCACACTTATCACAACCTGCCCGTTCATTGGGGAGGTGACAGGCTGGGCCACAGAACCTCAGTTAAAGCCCTAGCGATGCTCGCTCCTCCCTCTATTTTAAAGGCTCCGATTTTGGCAGGATCACCCGTGCGGGCTCCGCTACCGAAACCACTCCCTGGGAGAACCGCGGAGCTCCGTGAGAACAGCGCCGGCCCCTCGTGTCATGTCACAGCGCCGGGATCCCTTGGGGGCTGCTCCGAATTAACCCGGCACGGGCTTCGCAGCCCCGGGGGCGCAGCACCCCAGACCCGCGCCTGAGAGAGCGCCGTGCGAGCGGGCAGGCCCCGGCCCGCCATCCCGCTACCCCCGCGGATTGACGAGCTCCTTCGGTCTTCACCGTTCTCCCTCGGCCCCGCGGGCCCGCCCCGTCCTGCCGGTCCCCCCGGCCGGCCCCGTCCCCCTCACCCTGGGCCGAGAGCTGCCGGACGCTGTTGACGAACTGCTCCAGGGCCGACGCCATCTTGGCGGCTCGCGCCGCGGCCGCGCGCGCTGGGGGGGGCGGGGCGGGAGGAGCGGCGCGCGCCGGGAGCCGCCGCCCGCCAATGAGCGGCCGCCGCGGGCGTCGCGCGACGCCCGCCGCCCGCGCGCCACTTCCGCCGCCTCGCGCCAGAAGCGCGGTCGCTGTGGCAACCGCCGGGCCCGCGTCAGGCGCGCGGGAGGGGCCGTGACTCAGCAGCGCTGGAGGGGGGCGGTGCTGACGTCATAGCGCGTCACCACTCCGCGACACGCGGCCTTCCGCGACATGGGACCCCCGCGACATTAGCACTCGCGACATGAAGCCCTCCGTGACATGCGGCCTTCCGTGACATGCGGCGACCCACGCGACACGAGGCCCATGTCATAAGGGCCCCCAGCGACGCTGGGCCGTCCCCGACACGGGTTCGGTCGCTCCCGCTGATCGCGGGGTGGGGGGTGAAGCCCGCCCGAATGGCTGCACTGCACCAGCAGAGGTTTAATCTGTCCCCGCTGACGGGGACTCTGTGTGGTGGTTATCCTCTGATATATATCCTCTGGGGTGTTTGCTCTGGTGTCAGAGAATAGGATTTGAATCCCTCAGGTTAATACATGGATCTGTATTTTCCATCCCTCGGGAGCTGAAGCATTGTGTCCCGGAGCTGTTGCAGGCAGGGAATGTGTCGGTCCTTGAAGAGGATGGATGCCTGAGTGGAAATCACAGAATCGTAAAATATCCCGAGCTGGAAGGGACCCACAGGAATCATCCAGTCCAACTCCGGGCCCTGCACAAGACAAGCCCGAAATGCCACCCTGTGCCTGAGAGCGTTACCCAAATGCTTCTTGAACTCTGTCAGGCTTGGTGCCCTGACCACTGCCCTGGGGAGCCATAAATCTGCATGTATTCCCTCCCTGCTTAGTCAGGAACATCCAGCTGTGTTGAAATCCCATTCCTTGCAGGAAGCAAAACGCCTGCGGTGCAAGTGAAAGCGCAACACCGACCTGAACTTCACACATTCCCTTCCCAGCCTCACCTGAGATCACCATCGTGTCCAGACAGTTCTTCCTTCCTTCCTTCCCTCCCTCCGTGACCTTCCCCAGGTCACCCGATCCCAACAGCAAATTTGCCCTCTCTATGAAACCAGGACAATACATTCCACTTGAAAATAAACTGGACTTGAAAAATTAAATACTGTGGAACCTTAATGCTGTCAAGCAAAATCTTTTCTTTCCCAGCTCAGTGGTTGCCCAATCCTGTCAGTACCACTTGGATGGAGAACTCCCTCTTTTTCATCAGTTTTAATCCCCAAACTGTTTTTTGAACAGATCTTTGGTACCTCTAGTCAGAACATCGAGCCTTTCTTGGTGCAGTGGATGCTGCTTTGGGATCGGGGGATTGGCTTTTAAGGTTTCATGTCACGCATGGGGACAGAGTTGCCACAAGGCGCAAGAACTGCCAGAAACTAGTGCATTTTACACAAAAAAATCACTATCTTATGTGAGCCCCCAAACACACCCACCACCTCTGCAGGCAGAGACGGGCATGGGGAGGGAGGGGGTATCCCAGGAGAGGGAAACTGAGGCAGGGAAGGAGGGAGGGGAAGGGCAGCGGGGTTTGGAGCAGCCTTAAGGCGGGCGGGCGGTGCGGAGCCGCTGCGCTGTCACAGGGCGCTTGTGCCGCTTTAAGGCGGTGCCGGCGCTCCGGGCTCGGCAGGCACCGGGAAGAGGAACTGGGCTTTGCACTGCCGGGTCGGGGCGAGCTCCGAGCCGGGCACCGGCCCCGCTGCCCCCCGCTCCCCTCCTCCCGCCGCCGCTCCGCGCTCGCTGCCCGGGAGGGATGGGGCGGGGATGGGGAGGATGCGTTGGGGGCCAGGACGGGTCTTTGCCTCCCCCCCGCGCCCCCCGGCATCTCCTCTGCTCCCCCTTGCACCCCCCCGCCGCTGCTTCCTCCTGCTGCAAGGAGATGCGATTGACAGGGCTGCTGGCTGGCTCGGTGCGTGCTTGAAATAGAGGCTCCCCCGCTTTGCTTGGAGAGCCCCCCAGCTCCTGCTCTGAGCCCCCTATCCCCTGCCACAAGCCCCCAGTCTGCTTCCTCGAGGTCCCATCGCTTGCTCGAAGCCACATCCCCTTCTCAACATCCCCATCCGTTTCCTCAAGCCCCTATCTCCTTCCTTCCTCGAGCTCCTCAGTCCCTTCCTCAAACCCTTATCTCCTTCCTCGAGCTCCTCATCCCTTTTCTCAAACCTCTATCTCCTTCCTCGAGCTCCTCAGTCCCTTCCTCAAGCCCCTATCCCCTTCCTCGAGCCCCTATCCTCTTTTCCAGGGTCCCATCCCCTTCCCTGACCCTCCTACTCGAAGCCCCCCATCCCCTTATTCAAATCCCCCATCCCTTTCCTTGATCCCTCACTCCCTGCCCCAAACCCCCATCCCCTGACCTGAACCTGCTTCTCTGAGCCTCCCATTCCCTCTCCAGAACCCCCTTCCCCAAATCCCCCCTCCACAATGATTTTGCTGAGCTGCTTCCTGCACCTGCGGCCCCGGCGCTGCGGCCCCTTGGCCGGGCTGGGCAGGGGGCTCGGTCCCGCAGCGGGGTCCCGCAGGGCTCTGCGAGTGCTGGTGGACATGGACGGGGTGCTGGCCGACTTCGAGGGAGGATTCCTCAAGAAATTCAGGGCCAGGTACCCAGACAAGCCCTACATTGCCCTGGAGGACCGGAGGGGCTTCTGGGTGTCGGAGCAGTACGGGCGCCTGGGACCCGAGCTGAGTGTGAGTTGTGCTTCCCCCGGCTCTGTGTGTGGGCTTGTTGTGGCCAGAGCTTGGCCCTCAGGGACCCTCTGACCCCCAGGTGATGGGGGCAGCACTGGGGAGGGCTGTGGGGGACACCAAAAAGCTTCCACAAAAAATACAGGAAGGCTTCCAGTGGTGTGTTTTTTCTCAGAAATTCAGGCTTTTTTCATGCACATCTGTGTCTTTCTTAGAATTCTAGGATGGATTGGGTTGATAAGGACCTTAAAGACCATCTTGTTCCAACCCCCTGCCATGGGGAGGGACATCTTCCTCTAGACCAGGCTGATCAGATGGCCTGGTGGGCTTTTTCTCTGCATGCCTGAACAGAGACAGATGCAAGGAAAGAGGATATTTCAGAACATCTGTCTTGAAATACCCCAGATTATATAGCTGGATTTTTCTAGGTCTGATTTGGCCATGTGGAGTGGTACCATTCCTAGATGGATTATTTAGCTCCTCAAGAGTAAGGTGAGGGGTGGGATGCAGCAGAGCAGTTGAGAACAAACCATGCAATTGATGCTTCCTTTGAGGGCTTATTTAAAATTAAAACCCAAGCCCTCCCATGCCAGAAATTACTATATTCAGTTTAATAATTGAAGCTTAAAAGCAGAAGCTCTCTCTGTGTTGTAATTTATCATTCAGCAACAGGCTGATTGCTGCAGAGAGTTGATTTCTGCCTCTACAAGTTTCCCATCCCAGTGGATGTTTGTGGTCTCATCCATGGATCGCAGTTGCAAATGTGTTATGGTAAATAAAAGTGTTGTTAGGAGTATGATGGTAACAGGAAAAGGAGTGGGAATAAGGTCCAGGGCTCTCCCATGGGCAAAGTCCTAACCAACTTGATGAGCTGAAGGAATAAAGTGTCCTTTCTGGCTAGGAATGGTGAAAGGGAAGTGCAGGACATCATTTGTGCAGTAAAGCAGCTGCTCAAAGCTTGGCAGGCGTAACACATCATAACAATTTTTTTCTTTCTTGATCGTAATTACTTTGGATGTGTTAAATGAAGTGAGCTCATCTTGTGTCTGCTGTGATCATGATAAAACACCAAAACCTTGGGCTGATCAAGTAGCAAAACTTGCACAGTCTGACTGCAGGGCAGTCTTGGTTTTCCCCGTGGTTTCAGGGCAGGGCTGAAGTGAGCAGCAGCTGCTCTGTGGTACAGACACATGGGCCATTCTCTGACCAGAGAGCAGCACTGACCTGCTTCAGGGACCAGAAAATAAGAGCCAAAGAGTGCAACAAGCTGCAGGTCCCAGCTCTGAAAGGGAGGAAGTTCAACAATGCACCAACTGTACGAACCTGGAAGGATGGGGAGCCCTGGACAGGCAGGGAAATTCCTTGTGGGGATTGAGGATCTGTCCTGGCACATTGTGGCATTCCAGCCCAGGGGATTTTTCCATCTGCTGGGCAGCATGCTGGTCATGGTGCCACAGAGAATTTTTCTGGCTCTGGGAGTGGAGTGGGTGTTTTCCTCAAGATAAGCTTAGTTCTTCCCTCCTCAAGCTTGATTGCAAAATGCTTTTTGACATAATTGGAAGTGGGATAGCTGCAGAAGTGCTGCTGTAAGAAAACACTTCAGTGCAGTTTGAAATGCTCTGCTGCATCAGGCTGCATTTCTCAGGTGTCTGTTTGCAACTACACACAGTATCTTAAAAATAAAATACCATTACTACCCAGTCTGAGGCAGATCAAGTGGAATTTGAATGTTTGCATGGTCTCATGGCAAACTTTTAGGCTGGTTGTTCTTGCCATGCAGCCTGGAGGCATTTCTGCATCTGCAGCTCCTCAGCTGCATCACAACACTGGGGCTGGGCTGCTTCTGCTTGTTTCCAACTCTCCCTGCCCAAGGACACAGTGTTTGTGCAAAATAATTGCTTTCCTTGGCACCTGACAAGCTGTTAACCTGTTTGAGGCAGTGCTGTTCCTTAGAGCTGTGCTGGACCCATCACAGGCAGCCCTTGGACTCTGCCCTCACCCCGAGGTTTTGCTCCCTGTAGTCTCCTTTCTGTTCTCCCTGTGCCATACCAGGCTGCTGTCCTGGATGTTGTGTTTCAAATCCTTGCCTGGAGATGCTCTATTTGCCTGCTAGACCTTGTCCAGGTTTCCCTGAGGAAGAGCATCTGCATTCATCCTGACGTGTGGTTCATCCTGTGATGTACTTTCTCCTGGGAGAGCAGCCTGGCTGCTATTTTAAGGGATCTCGTGGAGACAAAAGGCCAGAGAGCATCTGTGCCTGAACAACATCATGGCAGAGCAGGGTCACCAGGCCACATCAGCTGGGTGCACTGGATCTGTCCCTCTGGATGGGTTTGGTTTGCATTTGGATAATCTTTGGTGTTTGGGCTGACAGGAAAGTGCAGCTCCCTGTGTGGAGGCAAAACTGAGCCTGTTCCAGAGCATCTCCAATCTGAATTGTGTGGGGTGGGTGCAGGTGGGGAGCAGAGGCACCCACAGAGGCAAGGGGGGTGAGCAGGAGGGACTGGAGCTGCTGCTCCCACTGTTCTCCCTGTCCCATCCTCCGTCCTAGCAAACGGTGAGGAAGATGCACATGCAGGAAAAAATGCAAGAAGTGCAATAACTGCTTGCTTTCCCCTCACAGGAGAAAGCCATCAGCATCTGGGAATCCAAGAACTTCTTCATCGAGCTGGATCCTCTCCCTGGGGCTGTGGAAGCTGTGAAGCAAATGGCAAATTTGGCAGAGTGAGTATGAACCTGCCCATGGCGTGGGGGAATGGACAGAGGAGCAGCTGTGTCTTCACATCCATCTCTTGGCAGAAGTGCTGGTACAACAACAGCATTAAAAATAAACATCTGCTGGCCATCAGGAAAGGGAAGGGAGAAAGGGCTTTAACTCCTGGAGCAGTCACCTGGAACATCAGCCATGTGCAGCCTCTTCCCTTCAGCTCTCTGCTCCCAGCAAAGTGTGTGAAAAGGCTTGTGGGATTCTGTGAGATGAGGGATTAATGTCTTAAATCTGTTTGATCTCTGTGTGCTGGGGAGGTTGGCTTTGGGTGCTGCCTGCTCTGGCCCAGAATGACACTCTGCCCCTGTTTTTCTCCTCGTGGCAGCACTGATGTGTTCATCTGCACCAGCCCAATCAAGAAGTACCGGTACTGCCCTTACGAGAAGGTGAGCAGGGGCAAATCTCAGCTCCCCCTCCCATCCACACTGCCCTGTGAAAGGTGTCTGACCCCTGCATGCCTCTGGCTGTAAAATTTACCTGATCCATCCATCTGCATGCACTGAGGCTCTTGGTCTTAGTCTTTCATCATGACATCAAAAGCTGCTTGGCTTTCAAAGAACTTTTACTCCAGCAGCATCCAAATCCATCCCACTAATGAACTTATTAAGAAAGAGATCTTCCCTGTGTGGGAGCCAGGGCTGCTTCCACTCCACCAAGCACCCCTGCCCCATCCATCAGCCTTCCCTGAGCTCACCAGCCATCTCTTGCCTTCCAGTATGCCTGGGTGGAGAAGCACTTTGGCCCTGAATTTCTTGAGCAGATTGTTTTGACACGAGATAAGACGGTGGTTTCTGCTGATCTGCTTATAGACGACAGACCTGATATAACAGGTGAGAGGTGAGGGGAGAAGGAGTGGCTGGAGGCAGCCAGGGATGGGTGTTGGTCTTCCTGTGCTGTTTGAGTTTTGTACCTTTGGGGTCTTCATGTTGGAGTAAAATCAACTTCAGTGTTTCAGAGTCGTCCAGACCACTGACCTTCCTTCCTTTGCAGGGGCAGAGCAGAACCCCACCTGGGAGCACGTGCTCTTCACTGCCTGCCACAACAAACACCTGCAGCTGAAGCCCCCCAGCCGCCGGCTGCACTCCTGGTCTGATGACTGGAAAGCCATTCTGGACAGCAAACGCCTCCCACCCAGCCAGGCCACCTAAACACCAGCCCCCAGAGCCACCTGGGGCTGCAGCACCTGCCTGTGTCCGTGTGAGTCCTGCTGACGGCCAGAACCACGGATGGACAGACAGACAGATGCTGTTGCTGCTGCGGAGAGGAAGAGGAGGGTGAGCTGAAGTGCCACAGTCACCTGGACTTGTGAAACAGACCCCAGCCCAGCCCTGCAACAGCAGGATTGTATCTGTGGACCTGCCAGCCTGGCTGGGGGGCACTTCCCACCGGCTCCTGGGGTCTCTGTGCTCTGTCTGCACCCCCCACAGGGCCAGCCTGGTGTTTGTGATGGACAAGGTCACCCTCAGTGTGTCACTGCCCTTGCCTGGTGCCCTGCATGGCACAGACCAGCTCTCCATCCTCCTCTCTGCCTTATGGTCAGGGATCATGCATGTGGTTTGTTTAGTCCTTGCAGGGTTTCATCCCAAGGAGCTGCCTCAGGAGGTTTTTCCCACTGGCAGTGCCTGGATCTGGGGAGAGGGGTGGCTGGAAGGCCAGGGAGAGCAGGTTCTGTCCAGGCTCCCTGCACTGAGGCTGTGTTGGTGGAGAATTCTCACAAGCACATCCAGGGATGCTGTTTGCAGTTCTCACATACTGCAAGGGAAGATGCTGGAGGGATGTTGCTGTTAAAGGCTGGGGACATGTGCTGGTTTCAGCCAGGGTAGAGTTAATTTTCTTCACAGAAAATATAGCCCCATACAAAAAAAAAAATTAACTCTACCATGGGCCAAAACCAGCACAGGAACCCATGAGAGGTGCCACGAGCTGTATCACAGGGTAATTTGTTCTGCAGCTCCACCAGTCCCAGCTCTGGATGCCTGGGGACAGAGCATCAGAGAGGCATTCAGTGCCTGGCTGGTGCAAAGAGGTCACCTCTGCTAGGGGATGGTGCAGGGGCTGCTGAGAAGCTGCAGTTGGCCACCAAAGAGGGAGGATTTAGACCAAGGTGCAGCTCCAAGAGGGATGTTTTTGGCATAGCTCTGCCACAGCCTCTTCCTCACTTGTTTGTCTCATTTTTGCTTTGCTGAGCCCACACCAGTCTGGCCTTGAACTTCAATGACCTGTCTGGCATGAGCAAACTGCTGCTGCTGCTGCTGCTGCTGCTGCTGCTCTTCCTGGCCTCAGAGAGACATCCCAGCTGCTGGGAGAGCCTGGCATCCCCTCCCTGCCTGTGCCACTGCCACAGGGCAGCCACAGCCCAGGTGTGACTGGGTGTGTCACTGCTGACACCACAGAGGCCATCAGTCCCCGTTGCTGCGTGTCCTCACACTGTCCAGAATCCCACTGCCCTCCTGGCCCAAGCACTTGCTGGCTACAGCAGTAAAATTGCCCACCTGAACACATAACCCCATAGGCAGGGGTGGTAGCCAGGACTTGGCCAGGGTTTGCCACCCTGCACTCCAAGCTCACACCTTTGTTTTACCTCTCCCCTCTCCTGTCGGGCCCCATCAACAAAAGTACATGAATTTAAAACTAAATAACCAACAATGGAATTCAGCAGTGGCAGCCAGGCCCCTCCTGTATCAAGGAGCTGGAGGGGTTCTGGAGTTGGTGCTTTGGAACCTGTGCCTTCCCTGGGTGCTGCAGGGTCAGGGATGGGGCCAGTGTCCACTTAGGGCTTGCCCTGTTGCTTGGGATGAGGGGAGTTTACAAAGCTGGCATGGTTGGCCCAGGGCAGTGGGACTTACATACCACAAGCATCTTTTCTTATTTCTTTTTTTTTTTTTTTCTTTCATTTTTCTTTCCTGTTTAAACCACTGTGTGCTTCTCTGGGTGGTGAGTTTGGTTTGGAGGGGTCTGTTTGGGATGTGCAGCTGCCCGAGCTGCAGCCTCTTGGCCAAGAGCTGCCTTGGCTGGAAGGTTTGCAGCCTGGGAACTGGGACAGCATGGGAGAACCATGAGCAGTGAACATCAGGAACCCCTCGGCTCCACCAGACCTCCACCAGCTGTTGGCGCCTCTGTGCAGCCACGGTGACTTCATGGGGTCCAAGCTGTTTTTTTTTCTAATGGTACCATGTAAATACGAGCTGCCTGAGTTCCCCAGAGCCTTCTCCCTGCTCATTGAGCCAAAACAAGCTGGCACATCGCTCCAGCAGCTGCCCAAAGCTGTCATCTTCCCCTGAGGCTGGGGCAGACCTGAGGGATGTGGCTCTCTGGGGCCAGCAGGACTTTTCCCCGTGGTGAAATGCAATGCCACAGAGACCATGTGGGTTCACACCAAATATACTTGAAAGCAGAGCTGGAGTTTCTCATGCCTGAGGCTCCAACTCCACGCACAGAGATCCTGAGCTGGCAGCTGGACTGTTTGCTGCCACGCTCGGACTGGGAGGTGACTCCATCGCCGATGGATCAGCCCGATCATCGTTCAAGCCTGTCTGTGTCCAGCTGAGATACACAGAGCTTTTATTTTTGAATGTACATCTATAAACCTGAGGCAAATGAGGAGCACTGCAATAAACACTGGGTTGTTTGACATCCAGCTGCCTAGAAATGGAGTTTGGGGTTTGCAGTTTCCCAGCTGTGGCTCTGTGTGGGAATAGGGGGGTTTCACCTCCAGGTTTGGGAATGTCCCCTTGTCCAGAAAACCTGGAACCAGCCCTGCTGCCCTGGCAGTGCCATCACCCTGTTAGACACAGTCCCTGTGGGCAGAAATAAAGCCAAGGGGTGGTTTTGGGTAGAGTTCGTCTTCCTAAAGATCTGTTCTTATAAATAAAGCTGTGAAGTGTGTGTCCTGTTGGGCCACAGAGCGGAAGCTGTGAAGGGGGTGGGACTGTCATGGGCTGGCTCTCCCTGGGATTTTATGCTTTATCCATCACTGCTGGCTTCTCCACATCCACACAGCCAGGCTGTGAGGTGTCCATGGACTCCCTGTCTGCTGTGGAGCTATGCCATGAGGATCCCTGTGCATGACCAGAATCTGCATGCTGTGAGCAGTGCCACAGCCCAGCTGGACACACGGGACCAGAGCCAGGGAGGGAGGACTGTGGGACAGTCCCAGCAGGGTTGGGAAATCCGAATCACAGGACAGAACCTGATTGTGCTGTGCTGGTGTGGCTCCAGGACATGACACAGGATCACATCTGTGAGCTGGAGGTCCAGTCCTGCTGGAGCTGGGACATCAAGGGACTCCTGGCCAGCATGGGGACAAGATGATTCAGCTGCCGGCACTGTCTGAACTGAGTGTGCCCCAGGATGCTGCTGTGGGATCCATAAAGCTGTTCCAGGGCTGCTTCGGCAACCTCTCTGCCCTTCCAGCTGCTTTTTGGAACTTCCTGGCAGCAAGTGTTGGGCCACAGCTCTTCCTCCATCCCCACTACCCTCGCCCTGCACTGGAGGTCCCAGCTCCCCAGCTCCTCATCCTTCCCTGGCCCAGAGATGGAGGCAGAGGGTTTGACATCAGCTCTGCTTTGAGCTGGAGCTGCTGGATGCTGGCACTGGGACCAGGGTCACGTTTCCAGTAGGAGATGGGGCAAGTTGAAGGGACTGCATGCTGATGGAGCACAAAGAACTCCTGGTCTGCAGCTGTGTCTGTTCTTCCATGCTCTCCCAAGTGGCTTTTTTTCCCTTGAAAATCCTCAGGCTGCAGATATCACAAATCTTGCAGGAGATAAGCAGTTTCCAAAGCAGGCAGAGGCAGAGAGGAGGGGTAAGGAGAGATGGTAGTACCCTGGCCCTGAGCACAGGGCAGTTCTCAAGGCCGGTGCTGGTGGGAACATTTTCACCCTTCCCATGGGCAGGAGCTGCTGGACAATTGTACAAACACCCACCTGAAATCATCCCACTCCTCCCCAGTCCACGCTGGACCAAGGTAGCAGCCCCTGGCAGGGCAGGAGCAAGTGATGCTCACCCCTGGATCCTTTGGAAGCAGTCTCCACGAGGGTGCTCATTAGCTCGTTCCCATGCTGGCCACTGCCCAAACAACTCGGAGCGGTGTGAAATCCGGGCGGAGAGGAGAGCCAGGAATGCAGGGGCCAGCCGGGGCCAGCCCTGACGCAAGGGCAGCGGGTGGTGTGGGACAAAGCCAGGGCAGGATGAGTCACCCAAAGACGCAGGAGGAGAAGGAGCGGAGGATGGAGCAGCTGGAGGCAGCTGGATGGGCTTTGCTCCTGCCACCGTGCCCCGTTTCGGTAGAGAAGCAGGATGGTGCCCCAGGGTGGCTGCTGGGGCCAGGCTTTGGAGGCCGGTGATGCCAGCGCGGTGTGGGCAGGACATCCGTGGATGTGGATGGAATTGGAATATCCACTAGAGGGGACTGTGTGACCGCGTGTGGGAGCGCGCTGCTGCCAGCCTGCGCTCAGCACCATGTGCCAGTCCTCCTGCCATCCATCCCTCAGCCCTCCCGGGTATCCCAGCCCAGGCTCCGGTGCTCCCGGCATCTCTCCCGCGGGATGCTGCAGATCACCGGGACCGGGAGATACAGGAGCCAGAAAAATCACAGAATCCTGGAATGGTTTGGGCTGGAAGGGATCTTAAAAACCATCTCATTGCAACCCACTGCCATGGGCAGGGACACCTTCAACTGTTCCTGGTTGTTCCATCCAACCTGGCCTAAGACATTTCCAGAGATGGAGAGATGTGCTGGGGGGGCCTCCAGCAGCTGCTGAGCCTCCTCCCAGCCACTTTGTCTCTCTCCAGCTGCATGGGGCACACAATGAATGGGATGGGCAAAAACATTAATGACTTGTGGATTAGAAGATGAACTAGACACCTATAGGGTCCATATAGAAAATATCCCTGGAAGAATCACAGGATGAACGACCCTGACAGCCCAGGGCGTTCTCTCCTTCCCCTGCTCATCTCTGTCCCGGCTTCCCCCTGGGATCCCACAGCTCTCCCAGGGCTGAGGTTGCTCCTCCTGCCCCTGAAAGCCTGAAATCCCCCAAGGAATTGGAACATTACTTTGCCTTTTCCTTTTGCTTGTTCTGAAGCCAGAGCCTGTTTTGGGGAGCAGAGTGGAGGCAGATCTGCCAGTGGGGAGGACAGGAGGACTGAGATGGCTCCTGGTGGGTTTTGCTCGCTCTTCCATTCTCCTCCAGCACCATTATATTATTTCCCTCCCGGCTGGATTAATGGGATTTGCTTCTCAATTTGTGCACAGGGACTTGAGTAATGCACTCCCCAGAGAGAAATCAACTTCCCTTGCCCCAGCAGTGCTGGGGAGGCCAGACCAGAGCCCACATGATAGGCTGCACTGGCTTTCTCCTGTCCTTCAAGGCTCCACACACATCAAGCCCGTCCTCCTGGCAAAAAAATCTTGCAAAATGTTTATTTGTGACTATGCTAACAAACATGCTAGGGGAACATGTTGTATTCACAGACGTGAGCATGCCACCTTCTCCCTGCCTCCCTGGAGCCAGGACTATGGGTAGTGAGGGGCCAGGGCTCAGAGCTGCCAAAATCCAGCTGACGCTGCGCTGGGAGCACCACTGGGACCAGCAACCCAGAGCACGAGGCCACCTCCCTGCTCTTCCCACCAACCACCAAACCCGCCAGCAACATACCACCAGTGCCTTTTTCCTGGAGGTTCCCAACTCATGGATTTTTCCTGGAGGTCCCCAGCTCATGGATGCAGCTGGGGGAAGGGTCTGACCACGACCTTGTAGAGGCCCGGTGTCCTGCAGCCAGAGTGGACACAAAGGCTCCAGGGATCCTGTCCAGCTCTGTAAACACCCGTCATAGGGGAGGGCACTGGTATCAGATCACACCATGGGCAGAGACCAGTGGAGCTCAGCTTGCTCACCCCACATCCTGAACTCACCCCTATCCCTCACCTGCCCAGTCCTCCTCGGCTGGTGGGTGCCAGCAATGGTGCTGGGATGGAGAAGGTGCCCTGGAGAAATGGTGCAGCTCCTCTCACAGAGCAGACTTACTCTGAACACATACTATTTTAAACAATAACTGGCCTTGGCTGTGTCTGGTTCCAATCACCCATGCTTCTGAATCTGCATCCAGCATCTCCAGGTAACCAGGGCTGGAGCTGGGTCTGTTTTCCTGAGATTCAGGGGAGGGAACAGCAATTACTGAAGGGCTGTAGCTCAGTACTGGGTGAGAGCACTTGAGGGTCTATGGAGCTTTATCAAGCCTGTGAACTGCTGTGCGCCCATGGCATTTTTCCTTTGTGCCATCCCAGTGGGAGCCTTAGCTGGGTAGCACCTGTGCTGCCCTCACATCCATCTGGTGAGTCACCCAGCAGCTCCTGGGGATGGCTTCAAAACACCAGAGGGCTCAGGGAAACTCCCCAAAGTCCTGGAAGATGCACTGGCAGCAGCAGTGGAGGCTGGGAGTTGGCTTCTGTTTGGTAAAAGTGAAGCAAGAGGGCTTTGTGAGTGCCAGGGGATGTGTGAGGATGAGGAGCAGCTCCTGCTGCATGGGCTGAGCCCTTCCCAGGAGAAAGGATGGGAAAGGCAGGGACTTGGTGCTGCAGAGCACCTGAACACCACACTGGTGCCACCCAGGCAAGGCTCAGTGCTGTCACCAGGGTTGGAACTCGATGGTCTTTAAGGTTCCAACCCAGAACATTTCATGAAATCACTGCTGAGGGCACCATCCAGCTGTGGGCAGCAGTCCCAGCTCTCAGCCAGCTCCCCCTCTCAATGAGACTGGCATCCCTGGTGCCTGTTTTACCCTTTCTGTGCCCACCTGCACGAGGCTTTTGGCCAGGCACCAGCTGGGAACCCCCTGGCTCAGTGCCCCAGCTCTGCTTCCTTCCCCTCCCAGTCACAGCCACGCCAGGTAATGACTCCATGAGCCCTGAGGAACAATCTCTGAAGCTTTCCAGGTGTTGCCACCCCTCCTCTTGCAGGCATCTCCTTTGCTCTCAGTCCCACACCCTCCGGCTCTCTCAGCCTCTGGAAAAGCAAACTCATGCCCTGGGTGCCTGTTTTGTAACAGATTTTCATTTTCCAGTCTAGCAGAGCGGTCTCACAGCTGCGCTTCCGGCTCATGCATCTTGTGCACATCCTTTTTTATGATGGAAAGTGCTCCTGGGTGGCTCCTGGGGACAGGCACTGGTGCCAGTGGCAGCCTCAGCCACCCTCAGAGCACAGGGGATGTTTTGGGATTGAATCCCTGCACTAGGGCCAGTTTATTCTCAGGCAGAGAAACATGTCTGACTATCAATATCAGTGATAGTCACTCCAAAATTGATCTCTGGGTTATGAATTGATCTCTAGATTATGAAAATGGAGGCACAGAATATGTTCTATGTGTTGTATAATGGGATTAGGGTTGCCCACATCTAAGGGATACAGGAAAACAGGGAGCTGAGTGTTCCACCCTGCCTGGCATGGGCAGAGCCCAGCTTTATAATGGGAATTCATTACAAAAACCCACAAAGAGTCCACAAATAAAGAAGGCAAAGCTTAATTTCTACTCCTTCTGGTGTGCCCACAGGGCAAAGACCCCCATGGATGGGGCTTCAGAAGTGTTTCAGAAGTGCCCAGACCTTTAGGGCTGTGTGTTCCCAAGAATCCATAAACCCTCCTGCACCTGTCCCCCCAAATTTGCAGCACTGCAGCCCCAGCCATGACCCAGAACCCACGCAGCCCTAGGGACCCTGCTGTTTTCCACCCTGTCCTGCTTTGCAGTGTGCTTGTGGAACATGTCAAACGTGCCTGGAGGAATGTTTCTGGCCCAGCACCTGCTGTCCCCACGCAGCATTGTTTCCCCAAAGCCCAGGAGAGCAGCAGCAGCTCCACACAGTCTGACTCCTGTCAGAGCCAGCCGGCTCTGTCCTGCTCCAAGGTGCTTGTTTCATCCCAAACTAGCTAATTCTTGCTGCTTTTTTTATTCTTGCGTTTGAGGGAGGGAGGGCAGAACAAAACAGCCCTTGGGGTAAAGTTACCTCCTTAATTAACAAGGCTGAGAGCTTTGCAGAGATTGTGAAGAAGGAGAGAAAAATAAGGAAAACTGGGCAAAACCGGAAAGGCTTGGGTTCAGTTGTCAGACCAATTAACCCAGATCCAGCTCTCCCCCTGGATGGATTGCTCGTTGCTACGTAATTGCTCAGGCCCAGCTCCTGATTGAGAGAAATTAAAATCAGACACTTAACAAGGCAACCTGGTGTGGAGATGGGATGCAGGAGCTGCCTGGGGATGCAGTTCACAAGACAAAACTGAGAAAGGATCTTGCTGAAATCAGCATTATCTGCACTATTTGCACCACCCTGGACTCAAAACATGGCTGGGCTGGGGGATAATTTGAAAAGGCCCTGGGAGATGGTGAGAGGAGGAAAGCCCTGATTTAGCCAAGCATTTCAGCATCTGCATAATTGTAATGTAGCTGCAGCTCCAGCTCAGCTCAGTGCAGGACTTAGATGAAATACGAGATGTGCTCAGCCAGGGACAAAGTGATTCAGGAGCTCTTTTGTCTAAAGAAAAAATAAATTTCTTTGCAAACCCTTTCTGACTCTGCGTTAAGACCCATCTGCTAAGAGAAGAGGGAAAATTCCACCATTATAGACTTTTAAATCTATACCTAGTGAAAAAAGCCACTAATCCTGATAAATCAGCCTAGGAAAACCAGCCTCTGCTGTAGCTGAGCATGTTCTTCCATGTGTAGGGCTGATGAGTTCACGTGCAGTGGGAAATTCAGACACGGTGTTTGGGAAAGCTCAGTGGTTTCAATATTAGCTTAAGAGTAGGCAAACATGTTTTGCTGCTGCTGAAGGAGAAGGGGGTCTCCTTGTGGGAGCATTGGCCTTTCCCATCCCCTGTGGCTCCATCTGCCTCTTTTCCTGCCTAGGAATTATCAGTGCAGCAAGGGAGGGCTGCAGAAAGTCCCAGGCATGGCTGCACTCCCAGCACTGTGGCACTGCAGTGCTGGGCTGTGATCACAGCTCTGCTTCACGCTGCTCGCCCTCCTGGCTCACCCTCCTGCAATATCTGCATTGCCCCCAGGAATTTTTGGGGTGTCTGGCTTGTGCTGGGCTTCAACTTGTTTCCAGCCCCTTGGCTGACCCCATCATTGGCCAAACCCCGCTGCAGTCTGTGCTTGCTGTGCAATACAAAAAGGTATCCTTGAAGGAAAAAAAAGCTCTGGATACCCCAATTTCAGCACTTTGAGCTTATCCTGGTGTCTGGTGCCTGCAGTCCCTTGAGCCAGGACAGACACACCAAAGGGCTGAACCCCAACTAATCCCAGCTTTAACCCATCTGACTCATCCCAGACATTCTTGACGTCTGCTTTAATTTTTATTAATGAACCAGCTGTCCCAACAGGTCATAAAAGCTACCACAGGCAGGGCAGCAAAGGATGAGAACAGCCCAAACCAACTCCACATCTCCAAAGGGAAACACTCCAGCAACACGTGTCTAAAGGAAAACCACCGGTGCTCTGGCTTCACCACGTGTATTTATTGACATAGAAAACAGCCACCTTGTGTTTTCCACCTCCAGGCTCAGCCCACAGCCACCAACACCCTTCAAACATCCCTTGGTGGGATCCAGGAGAGTCTGAAGAGTCCATCCACTCCTGGGTGGTTTCATCTGAGGCTGCAATGGGCTCGGGATTTTCGTAGGAAGGCCCTGGGATTAAATTAAAGAGGATTTAAGCAGATGGTCGGTTCTCTGCTCATCGTAGTTGGCAAAATGGGAACCATATCGCTGAATTGTCTGCCTGCACTAATTAATGTTTGTACAGTGCTCTGCGCTGCAAACCGCTGCCGACGTGCTAACTGCTATCATTAGTATTATTACTAAGCTGTTTATGCCTGTTCCAGTGCTTTCTCTCCTCATCCCCAAGGGCTTTGCCTCTTTCCTGTGCAGATGTATGGGAAGAGGAATCAGCCCTCTCAGCTCTGGCTGGCTCTACCCCAGGCTCAGATCCCTGTAAAACCCTCCGGCTGTGCCCACAGCATTGGCTCCATAGTGAGGGCAGGAGCAGCCAAGGACCAGGAGGTTCTGCCCAGGTTTAGCATCATCCTGCCCAGCGCTGGCTGAGATGGTTGTTTCAGCGCTCCTTCTGATTGCAAAATGGATGTTGCTTCCGTTCCTTCGTGTTCCCACAGGGAAAAGCTTTTTTTGTGCTCTTAGGGGCTCTTTTAATCCTTCTCTGTCACTGCATGGCAAAGGGTTTTGTAGGGGAAGGGAGGGATCACTCATCCTTCCTAATGACCTGAGAGGAGACTGAGGAGCAGAGGAGTTCAGTGATGGATGAGCTCAGCCATGCTCCACGACAGGCCCTTGTCCCTGTGCAATAACCGAGCAGTGACGTCTGCTGCCACCGGCAGAAGGGACGCTGCATTCCCTACAAATAACCATCCTGCAAGACAGCGTTCTGCAGAGCTGAAGGATGGCTTCTCCCTCTCCTGCCCAGTGAAGCTTTGAGCAGAGAAGCGAGTCACCAGAAATGAGGGATGCTGCCTCTGGAAAGCAGTGAAAGGACAACCATCTGCTCATGGGTGCAGGGAGCAGCAAATGCTCCCCATTGACACACTGAAACCTCAGAGATCATGGAATTATGGAATCATGGAATGCTCTGGGTTGGAAGGGACCTTAAAGGTCATGGGGTTCTTGTCCCCTTCTGTGGCAGGGCCACCTTCCACTAGACCAGGCCTTGGACAACCTGGCCTTGGACACTCCCAGGGATGTGGCAGCCACAGCTTTTCTGAGCTGTTCCAGTTCCAGTCCCTCACCACCCCAGGCACAGGTCTTTGACCTGATCAATGCTTCCAAGACTCTGCTTGGAAGCCCTTTGCTCAATTAACCTGAGTAGGTACAACATTCCTGACCATCCCCACTGGCATCTTTTGGACACCAGAGTGTTTTTTATGACTTGGTTGGGGAAGAAACTGCCCAAAACAAGAAACTGGGGCAGCCCCTAAGAGGAACCAAATGAATGCAGGGAGCCAGGTATCCAACTTACTACAGGGACATGGCAGGCAGCATTCCCAACCTTGTTCCCTCAGGGTGAGGAAGGGTCATTGCCCAAACACTGAGACAACTTGGCTGAGGACTGATGAGATGCTTCCAATGGCAAGTTTGAGATGTGAATCATCCTTGTTTTTCCCCCACAGCAAATGAAGGAGATGAAACGAGATTCAGAAAGTTGGATGTGGGATGCAGACAGAGCAGACAGCTCCTGGAGTAAGAACAGGGATTACTCCAGCCAGGACAGGCCCCACTCTTGCCCTGAGCCAGGCTGCATTTGCTTTGCAGAAGTTGTTTAGCCCAAACAAAGAATCACAGAGAAAAACAGCCCCGGCAAGCAGGCGATCAACATTTTCTGCGTGGTTTCAATTATCCATGACTTTTGACCCAAGATTAAATCTAGTGTGTAACTGGTGGTTATATATTGAGTCATATGAGCAGCCTAATCGCAGAAACCCCACGTTCTCCAAACAGCCTGAGCCCCGTCGGGGCCGACTGCGAGCCGCTCACGTTTCCCAGCCAAAGCACCCTGCAGCTTTTGCATCATCCTTTTAATTCAACACTTACAAAGCTTTTTTTTTTTCATCCCACCGGTATCTGGAGCCCAGAACAAAACAAACCCAGCGACGGCGTGAGCAGCCAGCCCAAGGAAGCCAGATTTCCCAGGAAGTTTGGCCTGCGGGCGGCTGCCCTGGTGTCTGGTGGAGGGCTGGGCTCATGCTGCAGCATTTTTCTCAGCAGGAGCTGTCTCTCCTCTCCATCCTCCATCAGCAGTTCTCCTGATGCGCATAGAGATTGCCTTTTGACTTCAGCCTCCAGTGTAATTTGAGTGAAAATGAGCACAGGAGTTTGGAAGGGTTAGTGAGGGGTGTGTGGCATGAAAAGTGGCTCACCTGAGGTGTGACACTGGCTTTGATACCCACTGTGAATGCAACACAGCTTGGCACAGCACGGCCCTGGATCTCCCCAAACTAATTTTTAGCTGTTTGCACCTGCCTTGCCTCTCCTTAGGGCTGTGGGAGGCTGAACTGCTTCACCTCTCCCAGAGAGGCTGGCTAAGAGCCCTGAAAAGCTGTTATCAGCCACAGCGATCGGGTTATCGCCACTGCCAGTACAACCCTGCGGGCTCGCGGGGTATTTCCCAGAAATGATGGCTGTGACGGGGCTGGCACAGCCCTTGTGTGCTGCAACTCTCTGCCATTCCTCTGCCCAGCCAACCTGGGGAGCTGGGGAGGACCCAAAATGGGGATGATGCCCAAACTCTGATGGGTGGGGAGCGTGTTGGAAGACGCTTGAATTGTGCAGTGTGTTCCCTTGAGCTCACACACACCGGGTTGGCAGTGGGACCTTGCAGGAGCAGGGCAGTGAGGGATGCACAGGGGCCATGGAGGGAGTAGAGTGAGGGTCTCACAGCCTCATCCATGCTCAGGGCTGAGGGAGAGATACCCAGCTTTTTGCAGCCAGGATAAACTAAGGCTACATCCTCTCTTTCCTCCTGCAATAACTCACTGGCTGGTGGCAGCCCAGCTGGAAGAACATGACCTCAGCACGGGCTGGTTGTCAGTCTGGTATGGAGCTGCTCAAGAGGCATTTCATCACCAAAGGCTCTTTGTCTGGAAGGCCAGCTACTGTCTCAAACTGTCCCAGAAGGGATGGTGGTGATGCTGAACCAGGTTTAGAAGGGGGACAGCTCCATCCTGACAGCCCCAAAACCCCCCTGGTGTCCCCAGAGGAAAGGGATCCCCAGCAGTCCCCCAAGCAGTGCTGGCTTTGGTGTGACCCCACATGTCCCACCACTTCAGTGTCCCCCCAGTTCATGGCAGACCTGAAATCTGCACACCTGATCCCACTGCAGGGATCTCTCCATTTCCCTTCATGTTGATCCCACCCCCAGGAGAATGCCCAGCTCCTTGGTGCTCTGAAGTGGTGCAGGCATCAGTGCTGGACTTTCACCTGCTCTCAGTCAAGGTGGTTCAGCATAGCTTTGCAGTGAAAATAAAGAAACAGCTGGAGGGGGAAAATTCCTGGTTAGTAAACAGAGCTGAGCAACCACAGACCTCTCACCCAGGAAGGGAGGAGAAGGGCAGAGACAGTCTGGGAGAACCCAGGGTTGGATTTCAACACTCTGCAGAAGACAAGATGTTGTACTGAATGTATTTAATAGTCTGGGCCGAAGACTTGGGAGCAAATGCTTGGTCTGGTTGCAGAGCCCTGCATGGGTAAAGGGGAGCTGGATGGGAAGGGAGCAGTGACAGGGAATGTGAAGTGGTTGGGATTTGGGGTTGGCACTTGGGGCTGGCTTTGCCCTCTCCCCTCTCTGCCTCCCTGCAGAGGAGGGTGGTGGTGTAAGGAGAAGGGGTGTCTGGATCCCAGTTACTTGTGAGCCCTATATTTCCACAGCTCCTCTGTGTTATTGCTGAACGACTTCCCTGAGTCCAACACCACATCTGCTGCCACTCTGCATGACTTGCTTTGTCTTTGGGTCACCTGGTGTGCCCTGTGGCAGTGCCAGCTCCTACCATGTCCCTCCTGGTTGTGGCAGATGAGCAAACTTCTGAACTAGAGGCAAAAATTTGCATTTTAAATTCTCATGTCTGTTTTTTACCATGAGGGCAATGGATGACTGAACACATGCACACTGCCACTCGTCATGTGGATGCCACCGCTGTCCTCAGGGGACATTTCTCTGACCTCAGAGCTTTGTCCTGCATGGCCAGGTAAGGTCATGCTGGACTAATGCTGGTGTTCCTTTGGTGCTGGCTGTGACAGCTCTGTCCTGCTCCATCGCCACCATAAATCACGGCAGGCCATAAATCCCTGCCAGCACTCAGGGACCCGTCCCCGGGGAGGGCAACAGTTCAGCCCTGAGGCAGCAAAAACAAGGATCATGTTTTTTACAGGGACAATATCACTCAGAGGCACAAAGGGGACCCTGGAGCAAGGGGTGCTGGCACTGCAGCACCTCGGGGCGGCACCAATCCAGCCGGACCCGTGCGGGGACAACTCGGGGCACGAACCTTTGGCAGGGCAGATACTCCCTGCTGAATTCAGTCCCTGACCTGACTTCTGCATGAATCCTCATGTCAGCACATGGAAAAGGAGCTGAGCAGGGCAATGGGGACACAGGGCAGGAATATGTCTTGTTTTGGGGGGTTCAATGCTGGGTGTTCCTGCCCTGCAGAGGAACTGTGGCCAAAGGGGACGGCGATGGAGCTGCTCTGGGTGTCCCCACTCCTTCCCTGGCCCCTCTCCCAGTTCTGTGCTTTTCAAACCCCAATATTCCCAGCCCCATAGCAGCTCCTGGCCTGTGGGGACTTGTCTTCACTCAGCCTTGGTTGAGCTTAGCCAGGAGAAGGATTTGGGGAGATTTGGGGGAGATTTTGGACCAAACACCACAGGACACACAAACAGCCTCACCCTGGCTTTCCATGGTACAGGCAGTTGAGATTAGGTTTAGTTTTCCTAATAAACTCCTGAAGTCCCCACGGCAGAAATTAAGTGGGAATCTTGATTCTCTTTAAAAAAACCCACCTGCTTGCCTGCTGTGACAACTGCCCCAGGAAGCCCAAGACTGCAAAAGGTGGTATGAATTTGTCAGTGAAGAGATTAAAGGGCAGAAAACCATGAAGGGCGAGCAAAAGTGGCTGGTGGGAGTTACTGTCACAATCCAAGGATTTGCCGGGAAACGCTGCAGGTGCCTCTGTGAGCCCGCACGTGCACCAACGTGGCAGGACCCGTGTGATTTCTCATCACTGGCCGCTCACAATCTCTTCCACAGGAACCAGGCAGATTATTTCTCCATTTGTGGGTGTGGGAGGTTGATAAGGAGCAGGGCCAGGAAGCAGAGAGACTGAGCTTTTTGTCCTTGGGGTTGTCCCAGGGCTAGTGGTGGGTGACAACAAAGTGCTGGATCCCCTCCTGCCATCTGGGATTGTAGTGGTTCACTTTTTCTTCTAGAAATCTCTTTTTCTACACCAAAGGAACAAAATACCCTTATCATCTGCTGCCTGCCCACCTCATGGCTGATATATCGAGCAGTGAACCACTGCCAGCCCTGTGAGGGGAAGGACTGCCCAGAGTTCTTCCTGATTTTGGTGCAGGGTCACATTGTCCCTAACTTCTGTGACTCAGAGTCTCCTGATCCCTGAGTAAGGACCAGCCAACCCTGCTTGTGGAGGGATGTGGGGTTCAGCCCCATTTTCCTCCATTTTGTGAGCATAAGCATGGCCTTGCTTTGAGCCCCAACTGCTCCCCACCCTTCTGTCCCCAGCCTTGTCCCCACAGCACAGTCCAGGGCTGCCAGCAGCTCCTTGGTGGCCATGACCTGGGTTCTAGAGGTGAGACAAGGTGCAGGCACCTGGACTCCTTATTATTCCTTATTCCTGGTTTTCTAGTTCAGTGCCCCGTACTACCCAGGGCAACAGTCACATTTTTCATGGAGCAGCACCACAAACTCCCTGACCTCCCTGGGCTCCCCAGCACGTGAGCAGTGGTGAGAGCCAGGGGGGTTTCCAGTGAGAGCTGCTCATCCCTGCTTGTGCCTGGGGACAGCTTTGGGATCTGCTGACGAAGGGACAAACTGGGAAGGATGCAAAGGAGCAGTGAAGTTGCCTGGGGTGTCAGAGCATGGTCCCCACCCCCGCCACAGCCGGGAGGCCGTACCATCCCAGGAACAGCCTGAAGGTCCCGTTCCAGCTCCCAAACTGAAAACAAAAGTGCGTCTTGTTCCCATCCTGTTTTCAAAGCCAGAAAGGTCGGGGCTGCGAGAGCCCTGCCAGGCTGGGCAGCACTGCCAGCTCCCGTCGCCTGCCCCGACCTTGGCTCCAGCAGGGACAGAAGTGTCCAGAAGTGTCCCACTGCTCCTCCTGGACACGGCTCCTCGCCAGCAGCACTGGGATGGCCACAGCTGGGGGTGTCCCCAAAAGTCTGTGTTTGGAGAATCTTGCACCCAAGTTGATGTTCCTCCTGTTCCCTGCACTGTGTCAGGACAGGGAAGAAAGATGTGGAGCTGCTGGAGCAGATCCAGAGAAGGCCACCACCATGCTCCAAGGCCTGGAGCAGCTCTGCTGTGGGGACAGCTGGGAGTGTTCAGCCTGGAGAACAGAAGGTGACAGGGAGACCTTAGAATCCCTTCCAGTGCCTAAAGAGGCTCCAAGAGAGCTGGAGAGGGACTTGGCATAAAGGCATGAAGTGACAGGACAAGGAGGAATGGCTTCCCACTGCCAGAGGGCAGGGATAGATGGGATATTGGGAAGAAATTCCTCCCTGTGAGGGTGAGGTTGCCCAGAGAAGCTGTGGCTGCCCTATCTCTGGAAGTGTCCAAGGCCAGACTGGATGGGGCTTGGAGCAACCTGGGATAGAGGAAGGTGTCCCTGCCCATGGCAGGAGGTTGGAACTGGATGATCTTTAAAGTCCTTTCCAATCCAGGCCATTCCATAGTTCTGTGAGTGGGAATGCTGTGTCCAGGAGGACATACTATGGAACCACTGTGCTCAGCACAGCTCCAAAGCCTTCAAACCCCTCCTACTAAACACCACCAGCTCCTGAAATATTCCCTGCCATTGTGAAGGGACTTCCTAATTCACCTCCAAATTCCCCAAGCCCTTAGAAGGCTTTGTTTTCATTAAAAATGGCCATCATTAGAGAGGCTGGTGCTGCTGACATCGAGAGCTCTGTGGGCAGCCATCCTGCTGGGATAGCTGTGGAGGGATGGAAAGGATCCATATGTCAGGAAGAGCAGCATGGACCTGCCATTGCCACGTCAGGCAATGATTTCTGAATGATCCCACTCCTCCCCGTGCCCTGTGCCTGCACCGCTGCCGCCTGCTCAGCGGAGATTATTAGCAGGGAAAATCATTAGGCACAGGGCCGGGAGCTCAAGGGACACGCGAGTGCCTCTGTCACTGGGAAATCAATCCCAGCCATCCGCCCAAGCCCAGCTTCCTCCAGCCCAGCTTGAATTGACAGCAGTTTCACTGTTGTCTGGGAAGAGGAGGAGGGGTGGTTTCTCTGGTCCGATGCTCAGTGGGATTTGCTGCTTTCCCGACCCCAGAGCAAACAGCTGTGTTTTGCCAATAGACCTCAGCCACAGCCAGCACCCACAGCTGAGCCCTGGGAAGAAAATTCTGCACCAGAGCCCTGCGGAAGAGGCAGAGTTTTCGGCTTTAAAGCCAGAAACTGGAGGAGAATGGGAGGATGTCGTAAAGGGGCATCACAACCTGCTCATCCCCTCTATCCATGGGGGGAAAGAGGGTACAGGGACCTGTGGGTTGAACAGACAAAGCTGTTAGCACACCATGGAACTCATATTCTGAGGGACAGTTTCCCTGCTTGACCCTGCAGCAAGCAGAAAGTTTTTGGGCACCCCATGCCTGTTATTAGGGAGCAGCACACCCGACAGCCAGGTCCCTATGAGCACCCTGTGTCCCCGAGGCAGATCTGGCGTTCTCGCTTACACTGTACTGACATTCATTTTGACCTTTTGAATCACAAGGATGTTCTGTCCTTCCCAGCCAAGTACAGTCTGGATACCCCGTGGGTGGATTATACTGTATATACAGTGCTGCAAATAGGGGAGCTGGCAGAAAAGAAGTGTTTGTGTGCTCGCAGGGGTGCGGCAGTGCTGGGACGGGGACAGGGAGCTGCTGCCAGCTCCCAATTTCCCTGCCAGGGTGCCCGAGCGGATGTGGCACCAGGGCAGGAGGATGGTGGTGGTGGCAGGAGAAATGCCAGCAGCTGGTTTGGAGGGGGAGAAGGGATCCTGCTAAAGCGAGAGCCGCCTCCTCGCCAGCAGCTCCCGATGCTGCCGGATCCCCGCACTTCCCGTCCTCCAGCTAATTGCGCCTTTTGCTTTCAGAGAACATGAAGAACTGCAATTAGTAGACAACGTGCAAAATCAGCCACGAGCGCCCAGCTGGCTCCCGAGGATAAGTTTGGCCATCCAAATCCCCCTTCTGGGCAGCAGCAGAGGTGGTTTTGCTACAAAATCTACCCCAGCCCCAAAAGCTGGAGCTGGTACAACAGGCAGGATGTTCCCAAGGGTGAAAAATTAGCATCTAACCCATCCCCTGGTGCAGACCCCGGGATGGCAGCACTGGCAGGGAATGGAAGCAGAGAGTGGGGTGCAGGTGCATGAATTTGGGGAGCATCATGCCCATTACCCGTGCCCTGCACAACCCTTAGGAGTTGGAACAGGTCCCTGGCTGGGGCTGCCTCCTCCCTGCCCTCTGCAGTTTTGGCAGAGAGTTCCCAAGCCTGGCCAGCAAGCAGGCTTTGCCACAGGGCTGTCCCAGCCCAGATCTGGCCACCCTGCAGTCCCCACGGCGCCAGGAAGGCCACTGGCTTCATGCTCCCAGCCCAGACACGTCACTTATCTCTTCCCTTTCTTGCCCTGACGCATTTTTTCCTCTCTCTCCTTCCCCAGCCAACTTGTAGGACTCTTATCTCAAACCCCAAACCACTCTTTCCCAAGGCAAACTCAGCACCATCTTTTGCAAACTCATTTCTAGGGGCTTGTGTATTATATGAGGGGCACAAGTGACAACCTGGCAGCCAAACCCTTTTGTCTGACATCTCTATGCCACATGGATGTCCTGAAACCCCTTCCAGCCACCAAGGCAGCAGGATTAATTCAAGGGATGCTGCTCTGAGAATAAGGTTTGCGCTTGCCAGTTGTCTGCAGCTGGTTTGTGGAGAAGAAGGGAAAAGTAAATGAGGTGCAGAGGCCAGAGTTGAGCTGGGAGCAGTGGGATGGATGGGATGGATGGGATGCACAGCCTCTGCTGATGCTGCCTCAAACCCACACGTTCGTGAGCATGAGCAGAGAGGGAATGCTGCAGCTGGCTGCTCAATACATCCTGCAGCATGGAGCAATTAGCAGCAGCCATTCCAGGTGCCAGATGGGGTGCAGGGAGAGAAGCACCATGCCTCGTTCAAATGCCGTCACTGCTGCCAACCCAGCCTCATGCACTTGAGCAGCCACAATCTGAGGTGCTGGATCCTCGGGTCTTGCAAAATGTTTGTTGGTGGAGGAGAAATCAATGCCCTGTCAGGAGTTCCTGCCACGTGGCTGCTTCATCCAAGCCATTGCGTGGGGGGAGAGGGTGCTGCTTGCTGCGTGTCCTGGCAGCAAAGAGCAGATCTGCCTGATGGAACAGCATGGGGAGGTTGTGGCAAACCCTGCTGCCTGCCATGGCCTTGCCCAAAAACAGGTACACCACCAGAACACACACAGCTCATCACACTCTGAGCAGCGACTGCACAGGGACAAAGCAGCCTGGCAAAATGGCACTGTGGTCAGGGGACCCTCAGCGTGCAGACTTTGCTTCAGGTGCCCAGATCCAGCCTGATCTGGCCTTCTCTGGCTCACAGGAGCCACTTTCCAGCCTTGAAATAGAAACTCGGATGATGCTCTCAGCAGCTGGGGATGATGATGCAAAAATACTCGTTATCCAGCAGGAACAATTAGACTTATGGCAATTATCTCTGCAGTTGCTGAGAGCTGCCGGAACGGGCCGGCCAGCAGCCAGGTCCCAGTGTAATCCCTGGGTGGCAGAGATGTGGTGCCCAGCCTTGCTAGCAGCCATGGAGGGCAGTGGGAGCATCCCAAGAAGTGCTAGAAGGGCTGGTTTTGCATGGGAGTGAGGGTAAGGATGGGTAATGTTTACCTGAATGTCAAATGTCCCTCTCTAATGACATTTGTTTGCATTTGGATCAGTGATGAATGAGCAGAGCCACACTGGGGTAAGAGGATAGTGTTAGGGATGGAAATGCTTTGAGTGATTCTCCAGCCTCCCTCTCTGCTGGATGCCCCCACAGGAGAAGCCAAGATGGGCTCAGCTAATCCACAGAGTAGAAATGGGCAAAAGCTGAGTCCAGGCTGGATTGAGCTGTGGTCACTCAATGGTCACTGAGACAGGCAGCAGCTGCTGAGCTGGGCTGTAGGGCATATTCCCTTGGGGAAAAAAATCTTGGTTTTGGCTGAAAAATGCCCATAAAAGGCAAGAAGGACAAATGCATTCATTTTTCAAGTCAGAATAACAAGGAGAGTATTTCTTTTTCTCCTTGATATTGTTTGAAAACTTTATTTTGATTCTCCTGCGGCTGCTTGGAGCCAAACTCCCAAACTGATCCAGCCTCAATAAACAACTCCTCCTTGGATAAATCAATGTGCAGCCAGGATAGAGAGAAAGCTTTTGGGCAGGATGGGACATGGCTGAGCATTGGATTTCCAAGTCCAGGAATGCCCAGGAGCGAGGGAGTAGCAGCAGGAGAGCAATGCTGGAAGCCTGCTCTGGGAAACTTCTAATGAACACTTTATCTGAAACAAAAATATCACCACATCCTGGCCTTGTTTGTACCACAAGGGTCAGCAAACATCCCAGGAAAGTTTAGCTACTTGGTCATCAAAACCTCTCCGATATGCCTTGTTTATTGGCAGCTAAACATTAAGCCCTTGGCAAACAGGTATCCTTGGGGCCAGGGACACGTGACTATGACAAGCCACTCATGGGTGCCAGCACCAGAACCAGGTGGGAGCTGCTGGTGTGGCTGAGGAGAGGGGTAGGCTACTCCAGGTGAGGGATGGCAGCGTCCTGGAGATGCCCAGGGCTCACAAAGCCCAGGGTCAGGAATAGAAATTCTCAGCAAAACACGGCTCTTAACATGGCCCTGCAGAGATGCACCATTCCCCAGGTCAAATAGAAGGATTAAATGGTTTTGAGCTGGAGGGAAACTTCTCTACCTCCCAAGATGTGTCTTTCATGGAGCCACTGTTGCCCCAGAAACCCACTGCTCTGCTGTGTAAAATTATTATTTAAGGACACCTGACTGATCTTGCAAAGGCCATATAAATTTTGTCTCATTTCAGTAATTAGGCCAATTATAGCAAAATGTTGTTTGCAATTCAAGTGAAGGATGGGCTAAAATTGTAACCTGATGCTTTTTCTGTGGTGCCAAAACAAAGTCTGAACAAAGCTCCTTTCCTCTCCCCCTGTGTTAAGTAACCCAAGAGAAACATTTTGAAGGGCTCCAGCATCAGGTAATGGCTTTTTCTGCCACGCTTGAAGGGACCCTGACAAACACACAAACAAAGCCTGACCCACTTTAGGAGAATAAGGACTGGCTCCAAGAAAGGGAGCTGGGATTTCATTAATGTCCTTAATGTGGCCCCGTTAGTGAGTGTCTACTGTGTGCATCCAGGTAAATTTATCTGTCCTCTGTGACACCCACAGTGTCCTTACGCAGGCCAGTGGTGCCCTGGGATCCATGGATGCACCAGCACAGGGATAGAGGAGCACAAGGATGCACCCAGGGATGCACCCAGGAATGTACAAACACACATAGATGTGTGTGCACATGAATGTGCTGTCCCACTCCAACACCTCCCCAGCATGCTGGGTTTGCATCCAGGAGCTCAGGAGAGAAATCTTTGCCTGGCTGAGCCTTGGCCTCCAGTGCAGGCTCTTGCAGCATTGCTTCAAGGCCACGATTGCAGACTGAGAGTGAAACTGCTGCAGCCTCATGTTGTGGGTGGCACGTGTTCGGAGCCTCGCTCATTATTTGTAAATAATGGCAGGGATGTTGCTGACTCACCACACAGCAGGGAGAGCCAGCAGGGATCCAAGGCTGCTTTTGCCCAGTGGTAACAAGGGCACTTCCCTCTGCAGGCATAGGTTTCCTCAGGGACCCCCCGAATTCACACTCCAAGTTCCTGCCTTGCTCCTGCAAGGTGACTTTTGCCCCTTTGCCCTGTGTGGAGAGCAGCCTGCAGCGTTCAAGCCGGCCTGTGGGATGGTCTTGTGGGATTCTGCAGGGACTGGTGGCTCCCAGGACTCAGCACTCTTGGGATGCTGCACAGGCAAAGAGCACAGTGAGCTGCAGAGCCACCTGCAGCTGGAGCTGGGCCAGCCTCTGGCTGCGTGTTTTCCTCGATCCATGTTTCTGCGTAGCCGATCTTGTGCAAGAAGCCCTCGGTGCTCCCTCTGCCCACGCAATGGGCATGGTGCCTTCCCTGGGGTGGCCTGGGCCAGCCTCCATATTTGATCAGCAGTGGGGTCACTGTCACTGGATACTCCCTGTGGCCTTGAAGCATCCCCACTCACCTCCCAACGCTTGGAGCATCGAAACACTGGCCTCCATGGCCAGGCCAATGCCCTGCAGTGACATCCAAACTGGTACTACAGGCAGCATGGCCAAGCCTCCTGTGCCACCTCTTGTCCCAGGCTCTGTCCTGCACGCTGGGCTGTCCTCGAGGGTGGCATCTCCCAGGTCATGGGATGATGGCCCTCCTCCCATGGCAGCCCAGCTTTCCCAGCAACCAGCGACTCCCGGAGGCACTGGGGTACTGTGGATATCTTTGGTGCTGCTTGTTTGGATTTTAAATCTCAATGGTACCTGGGGCACCAGCATCTCTGTGAGCATGTGGGAGTGCAGGGCTGAGTGTTTGGGGTGGACAGAACTCCAGGTAAAACCCCCTAAATCCCTCTGGTAAAATATGGTTTCAAAGGATCTCACCCAAGGTGAGAGAAGACTGAGACTCAAGACTGAGACACCAGGTTCTGAATTGGTCCCAGAGCCCAAGACCCAATTCACATCTGGTCAAAACCAGGGAGATCTTAGCCGCAAACCTGAGCAATTGTAGGATCACAGCCATGACCTAACAAAAAGGTGCCCTGACCACAGCCAAGGGCTGGAGCTGTAACTTCTCATTCCTATCACTCCCTCCCAGGTGACCACAACCCTGACAACACCTCCTCAACTGAACAATACACACTTATCCCATCACAGCAGCTTAGCAAGACTGAAACAGAAAATTCAGCTGATTATGCAGTGCAGGAGCAGGAGGAAGAGATAAAGTTCAACCTGGTGATAGCCACATAGTAAAAAACGATAACAGAGCTGGTGGCAACAGCACAACAAACTCCAGATGGTCCAACAGCAAGAAGCAAAGCCCAGTGAAATGTCAGACCATCAATATAAAAACATCAAGTCGTTGTAAGGAAATAGTGAAAGGCACAGAGTCACCTGGTGCTGAATTAAATAACTGATGGTAAATACCTCAAAAGTTCCTTTTGGAAGAGGACAAGAGGTACAATCTGTACAGAAATGACAGGAGAAGAAAGAATAACATTGGTATCATAAAGAAACAGGCAATAACAAAAGATACTCTGGATACGGATTATTTGATCAGCTGGGTTTCAGGATAATGGATTAATGAAATGTCTGGGTGATCAATGAATGTACACGGAAAATCAGATGTTTTGGAAACATTCACACATTTCAGACCCTGCCTGTCCAGCAAGTAAATTGTACAAAGAGACACAATTAAATTGAGGAACAGGTTGATCATTTGCACTTCACATTTATTACCAAATCCAGGGGGAAATTATTCATTTTATTCATCACTAAGTGTCTTTGTTCATGTTTAGCTGCCTCACATGGACTTTTCACAGGTTGCTCATTCAAAACCTTCTGCTGAGGAACTGATAGCAGGTTAAAAAAATCCAGAATGAAGATTAGAGAGAACTGCAACCCACCACCAGCTCCTGAGAACAACAGATGGGCTGACACAGCCCTCCCATCTGAGACGGAGACCCCAACACAACTGCCAAAGCATTTGGAAGGAACTGCATTACAAGGATATAACAAAAGTCACCAAAGTCACCCCCCTGGGACAAAGGTCTCACAGCTTGGAGCCCTCACTAGGGATGTGAACGCGCTATCATGCCCTAGAGCAGGCTGACACCACACACTCTCATCTGACCAATTCTTCACCAGCATCCCCAGTGGCGGAGGAGCCTTTTTTACTTTTACTTTTACACTGTGAAGCACCTTTGCTGTCCCCTGGACTTGCCACAAGGCATGGCAAGCCGCAAAGGACAGAGGTGGGTCACCTGGGGGGAGCTGGCAGAGCTGTTCACACAAGGAAGAGAAGGCAAGAGGCAGGGACACATGAATTAGACAAAGCTGTGTTCCAGAACTTTGGGAACATGAGACTCCAAGTGGGAATGGAAAGGCAGAAAGAAATGCTGATTGACAGCACTTTAGGTACTGAATGGTATCTGCATGTTGTCACCTGCTGGAACAAGTGCCTGACTCAACCATCAGAGGCAGGCATCCAGCAGCCCAGCAATTATTGCTGCCCTCCTCCAGAAAGCCTAGGGAAGAATTAAAACCAGCACAGTACTGAGGGAAGTGTCCCCCATGGAGCCTGAATCAACTCTTGCTTTAGAAACAGCCTGTAAAAAGAGACAGAAATGAACCTCTTGGCTCAGCCCCATCGGAAGGACACAGCATTCTGTGCCTCCTGCTTGGCTCAGTCAAGGGCCATAAATACCACCAGCCTTCCCACAGGGATCTGCTCAGCGGAACCTGGGCTCCCCCAGGCTCCTTTGCACATTCCAGCATCAGTTACCAAACCAGGATCTATTCCTGACAGTAGGAACAAAGTGAGCGATTGCATCTGCTATATTTAGAGCAAACAGCCAATACCCCCCATTCAAACAGTTGCCAGCATTCTCATTAGATGTATAAATAGCCTCTGTTTGTTTTCAGAAAGAAATTGGTTTAAAAAATAAAATTGCCTTCCCAATCCTCCTCAGCCTATAACCATTGAGCAGGGAGGCCTATTTCAAGTGAAAAATTAAATAATGCATTTTGTCTAAGCCAAACCAGGAATAAAAGCTCTCAGCTGTGGTTGATATTATCCATGCTGTGATGCTTTGTGTGGGTACAGGGGTTTGAACATTAGGGCAGCACTTCACTGAAGCAAATTGAGGCTGCTTGGTGCAGAGGGGCATCACCCTCCCTCTCCCAGCCTTGACCACTCGCCATCCTGAGCCACCTCTTCCCCCTGCAGGTCGGTCACACCACAGCTCCATTTCTTCACAGAATCCCAGCACCATTTGGGTTGGAAAGGACCCTAAAGATCACTTGCTTCCAATCCCCTGCAATGGGCAGGGATACCTTCTGCTAGATCACATTGCTTCAAACTTTGTCCAGCCTGGCTTTGGGCATTTCCAGGGATGAGGCAGCCACAGCTTCTCCAGGCAGTCTGCGCCAGCGCCTCACCCTCAGAGGGAAGAATTTTTTCCCAATATCCAAGGTACCCCTGCCCTCTGGCAGTGGGGAGCCATTCCCCCTTGTTTTGTCCTCCATCCCTTGTCCAAAGTGCCTCTCCAGCTCTGCTGGAGCCCCTTTAGGCTGTGGACGGGGCTCTGAGGTCTCCCCAGAGTCCTCTCCAGACTCAGTATCCCCAGTTGTCTCAGCGCTCTCCCCTTCTCCTCCCTCTCCCAGCTTCACATCAGTCCCAGCCCTGACATCACACTTCTGTTCTTCCTCCAGATTCCTCCAGTCTCCAGCCCAGGCTCTCATCCAACACTCCAGCTTGCTTTCCCTCCAACTGATGCTGGCCATGCTTCCTCCCTTGAGCAGAAAGTCTGGTCCCACATAAACATCTGTCCTTAAGGCATTTCGAGGATCACATCCCCATCATCCAGTCCATATTGTTCCTAACTGCATTAATGTAAAACCAAATAACAAAAAGAGTGTGGTGGAAAGCTGGGATATAAGAGACACTGAAACCCTACTATTTGCACTGAATAAAGCAATTTTCCCCTCAGATTTGGCTTGAAAGAGGGGGATGTGTAGAGATTTGGGATACCAATCCAAGTGTGCTGAGGGGCTAGGGGGCAATGGATATCTCCTGGGATCACTGGGTGGTTCCTGGGATCTCTGGATGGCTCCTTGGATCCCTGGATGGTTACTGGGACACACGGATATTTTCTGGGACTTCTGGGTGGTTCGTGTGGTCCCTGACTGGCTCCTGGGACGCCTGGATGGTATCTGGCATCCCTTCTCCTCACCCTGCCCTTGGCATGTGGGACTCCACAATCTCTCCTTCCTCCAACCTCCTGTGCGGGGCTTGGATGGGAGGTGGGATCATTTGGGGGGTGTAAGGGGAGGATCCCTGGGGATGGCAGGAGGATCACTGGGGGTTTCAGGAGGAATCACTGGGGGAGTCTCAGGGAGTGCAGGGGCACGGGCGGGATCACCGTGGAGACATTTGGGGGTATCACTGGAGGTTTCAAGAGAGATCACTGGGGTCTCAGCGGGCTCAGGGCACGGCCCCACACCGCAGCGCAGCCCGGCCGGCTCGGTGCCCGCTGCGGGCCGTGAGGCGGAGCCATGGCGGGCCCGCCCCGCTCCGTCACTGCCGGGCCCGCCATGGCGTCCGGGCCCGCGGGCCGCGCCGCTGAGGAGCCGCCGCCGCCAGAGCCGCCCGCCGAGCAGAAACCGCCGCCGCTGCCGCCCGCGCAGGAGGAATTCTCCTTCCTGCCTCTCGTCCACGACATCATCAAATGGTAACGGCGGGCACGGCCACGGCCTCCCCCCCGCCCCGCCGGGCACCGCGGCCCTGCCTCAGCCGCCCCGCTCGGACGGTGCCGCCTCACACCAGAGCCCTCGGGGGTCTGCGTGAGGAGCAGGGCTAAGGGGTGCCCTCGGCAGTGATGTTCTCCCGGTCACAGCATCCTCGGGGATGCCTTGGATAGGGAGTGAGGCAATGGGATGTCCTCTCTAGTGGTGCTCACTCAGTTCTCGGCATCCCCACAGGATGCTCTGGATGGGGAGCAGGGCAATGGGATTCCCTCTCGAGTGATGTTCTCCCAAGCACAGCATCTGTGGGATGTCCTGGACAGGGAGGAGAGTTGTAGGATTCCTCTAAGCTGTTTTCTCATCCTTAGCACCCTCATAATGCCTTGAACAGGGAGCTAGGCTATTGGATCCTCCCTCAAGTGATGCTCACCCAGCTCCCACTTCCCCAGGATGCCCTGAAGAGGTAGCAGAGGGCAGTGGGGACACCCCTCTAGTGATGCTTTCCATCTTCTCAGCATCTCCTATGCCCTTTTTCTCTCAGCCAGCACAGCCCCAAGTGCATCTCCACTGAGTCAGTACCTGGGTGTCGGGGTCACCTGAGCAGTGCAGGTGCTCCCATGGCTCAGGTAGACTGCCCCACCACACAGAGCAGGAGCACTGTGTGTCCGCTGGGTTATTGCTCCAGAGAAGTGCACTCTTTGGCTGATAACAGCCTCAGAAAGTACAGGCAGTGCGTCAGGAAAGCAGCCCATTTCCGGGCAGTTGTTAAAAGCAGGATGGTTTCCTTAGTGGGACATACACTGTTCTCTTCCCAGCTCCAGATAAGCAGTGTACAGGTGAAAGGTGCTGGTATAAGACTCCTGAGAGCTGACGTGTTTCTGGCCCAGGGTAATCCCTCCAGAGATGCTCATCTGAATTCGCAGAAAGGGGATGTCTCTGCCATGGAAATCCGTGGAGCTCTGTGCTCTCACCTGGGCAGGCTGCAGGGTGAGGCAGTGGGCATGGGAAGCATGAATTGCTTTTTTCCTGCCCTCTCTCTGTGCACTCATTGAGGAGCTGATTTGTGTCCTGCTGATGTTTCACTTGAAGCAAGCATGTCTGAAAGGTGAGGGAGGTTCACCTTTAATGGCTCTGCAGCCCAAGCAGCCCTATCCTTGGGAATGAATATCTCTGACACAACAGTCCAGAATGGGCATGAGAACACAAACACTGTAATTTCACTCAGTTTCCCCACTGTGCTAGGTGTAGGCCATCAGGTTGGTCCCTGACCTTGCTTCTCTCTGATCTGTGCAGACCACAGAGTGAGGCTAAATCCCCTGCCAGGCGTGTGCGTGTCCATCACCAAAGTGGGCAGTAGCCACGGACTGAGACCTCCCAGCTTGTGATGTGTCACCGGTTGTAGTGACTCACAGATGACAGTCCCAGGGATATCTTGTGCCCTGTCCCACCGAGCCACCCACTCCTGCTGCCCAGCTGCCTCCCTTGGCTTTGTGTGTGGCGTTTCCCGGGCACCTCGAGCTCACGTAGATGCTGAACAGTGTGGCAGAAAGGTTGCACCATGGCAGCCAGCGGTGGGATGTTGTGTCTCCTGTCCCTGACAGATGGCAAACGGGCTGTCTTCTAACACTGCCTCGAGTGGCAGAGCCCAGCCCTGCTGTTGTGACACTGACTCAGCTGTGAAGACACATCTCCAAGGTGACTCTGTGCTCCGGAGCGAGGATGTATCACGTAAATTTGCTGACATTCAAGGACGGGTGCTGTTTCCTGTTGTTAGGGCCTGGAGAAAGTTCTCCTAAGTCAGGTCTGCTGATATTTTCAGCCTTGTACAGTCAGTGGCATCACTGCTGAGGTCCCACTGCGTGGCTCCACTGATGGTGGGTTGTGCTGGTGTGGTAAAGAGCATTGTGCCTTAAGGCAAACTTTGTGCCCAGTCCATCAGCACAGGCTGTGGTTGGATGCTGTGTTGAATCCTGTGTTAGTGCAGGCAGCTGCACTTCCCACACTTTCTCACTCCCACCTCTTCATGCCCCTGAATAGGAAATCACTTCAGTGGCTTGTTCCAGCAGGAAAACAACTCATCAGGGAAAAAAAAACCCACCAACCCTGAAATATTTATCCCTTTGGATCAACCAGGCAACTGTCAGTTCTCTTTGAGGAGGGGAGGGGATAAGATGTGAGATGTCAAAGCCCACCTCCAGCTGTGGTGAATGAAAGGCAGTGTCACCTCATCCTTCTCCAGATGTGCCATGGGGTTGGTTGTGTGTGTTCCTGTATTTTTCCACTGCCGACCTGGCCCTGAGTGCCTGCATAATGGGGAGACATCATAGTACCAGCTGCAGTTTTATTTAGAAGGGAATAATGAATATTTTGTTCCAACAGGCTTTTGAAACAAGCGGCGGCCATCTGCTTAAAAGTTTTGCTCTCAGCCATGTCACGATTCCCCAAAGTTATAATCGAGCACCTCTCTGCCCTGGTCATGCCAAGCAGACTTATTTTTAGGTCTGGCTATTGAACAGGCTCCCAGTTTTTCAAAGACCATTAGAATCCTGCTCTCCCTATTAAGAGGCAGCCTGGAAGCGGGGACTTGCTTTTGCCTGGAGTCAGTAAAACTTCTTGCTGGTGCTAACAAAGCTGAGTCAGATACTAATGAGGGTTCAAGGGCAGACGCTGCCTCAGACAACACTGAGCCTTGAAAAGCACGGAGCTGGCTGCAGAGCCAATTTTGCTGCTCTTAAAAAAAACACCCCAAACCAACCCGAAAAAAACCCAGCCGCCTCTCTTTTATTAAGTGTAAATCCCCAGAGACTCCTTTTAAAGCTCCCAAGTACCATTTTCTCTGCCTTTGGACACACTGACACTTTGGGGAACAGTTTCTGTTTTCTGCTGTCAAGCTGTTTGACTGCATTGATTTTTTTGTATTATAGCAGCAACAGGTCATGGGTGAGACTGAGATCTTTTTTTCCAGGTGACTGCACACAACAAATATGCAATCTTACCTTCCCCAAAGAGAGGTAGAGGAGTTCAGAGGGAGAATTTAGCCTGCTCCAGGGTGATGTTTGAAAGCTGCAATGCAGCTCCTAACCTGATCAATGCATCCTGAGGTGACTGGATTGTGTCCTGGAAATTTGGAGGAAACCAGTTTGCCCCTAAGCTACCCAATCTATATCCATCTGTGTCTTTTTATTGGGATGGGTGAATCAGGTGTGTCTAGCTAGATACCAAGAGCAATTTTCCCAGTGAATTCCAGTTTAAATCCTGGTTATATTGGAAATCACAGCATTTTCAATAGGAGAATTCACAGTGCCTCAATTCTCTCTCTGCAGCATGGACAAGGACAGCCAGGATGTCCACCAGGTACTGAACGAGCTGAAGAACAAGTTCCAGGAGATGAGGAAGCTGATCAGCTCCATGCCTGGCATCGGGGTGAGCCCAGAGCAGCAGCAGCAGCAGCTGCAGAACCTGCGGGAGCAGGTCCGGACCAAAAACGAGCTGCTGCAGAAGTACAAGAGCCTTTGCATGTTTGAAATCCCCAAGGAGTAGGAAATCACAGCTCCACTCTCCAGGTCTGAGATACCTCCTGTCCTGAACAGGGTGGCAGAAGTGGACATTTCTTTCTTTAGGTGTTGTGGTTGCAGAGCTGTGGCGTTGTGCCTGTGTGGACCATGGGTGTGTGACACTGAGCCAGGACACTGTGTGCTCTCCTGGGCAATGGCAGTGGCACGTTCCCTTGATCAGCTGCAAGACTGTGCACTTATACATCCCATCTCCTGTTTTCTCTCAGGGTGGGGTCGTTCTTTTTTACATTCAAACAAGCAGGAAACATTTTGCTTTCTCCTCACTAAAGGTCAAAATACCTCCTGGTGAAAAAGGGGGCATTTCTGCTTTTTTTTTTTTTTTTTTTACTTAAAAATGGCCAAACATCAAAAGGGAACATAGGAGGGAAGCATGTACTGTTTGGCCCTGCTCCTGGAAAGAGTCTCTGGTACACTTTCCATTCCCTGTGTATTGGAAGAGGAATGATTGCTTTCAATTACTTCTGCATTTCTCTTTTTAAACAATTGGTGGTTGTGTCTGAGATGAGTCAAATAAAGATTTGTAAATTCCAAACTGCCCCTCTTGTGTGTTCATTCACTGAGTGGATGTGGCCAGGGCAGGGGCAGGATGTTGGCAGCACATGGGATCCTGGGCCCAGCTCCAATGTCATTCCCTCTTACAACAGAGAGAGAGCAAGAATCAAAACAAAGGGCATAAATGATAAAAACTTTCAGTTATTCCATTCTAAAGTCAGGCTCAACAGGACAGGTAAGTTTCACATCCAGGGGCTTCCCACAACCACAAATATTTGAGCAGCTGGAACGGGTAATTCTGCTCGGTGAAATGGTTACAACTCACCTGTAGCTCAGAGATTTACTCTGTCCCCACTGAGATACTGTACTAGTACTTTCTTTGGGAAGGTGCCAGTGTGTAAACTCTGAGTAAAGCAGAACACCGAGATAAACAAAGCACAATGTACACATTTTTTATTACTGAAATTGCCTTTCCACCAGCCATTGCCTGTCCCAGCTCAATAAATTCCTGTGTCTCATGCCTGGACGATGTTTTCCATTCTTTTGCCAGTTGCTGTTCCTGTGAAATCAGGCTTAGGCAGAGCTGGAAGAAACAACTTGTTGCCAAAGAAATGTCTGGCACTTAGTTGAGGAACAAGTTAACTCTGTCAACTTGAATCCAAGTTTCAAGCGAAACTGAGATGGTTTTCTTCGCAGTCTCGCTCCCCCACTGTTGTTTTGTGGCTTCAATATGATTTTTTTTTTTTGCCATTAATATGTACTAAACACAGATTTGTGCTGCTGCATGAGGGGGAAGCGGAGGTTGAAAATGAGCTGGAGCTGGGAATAGATTTCTTTGAAGAGCAATGCTGTTTCCTTTTCACTTCTAGCAATGATTACTGCAACTTGTGATTGGGAAGAGATTAAAAACCATCAGATGTAAAGGTGACCTTTCGGAGCAAAGTACTTCCTTTACTCATATTGCAGAGTGAAAACAATATCCCAGCTGGGGTGCCAATGAATCAGTGTGTATTGACATCATTAAAGCGTGCTTCGTTAATCGGCAAAGAGCATGAAACACAATCAGCTCTTTACAACCAAGTGATGTCAGTTTGCAGGGTGACTGCAGGCTGTGACATGCCGTGTGTGGGGCTGGCAGCACCGTCACCGGGCGGACGGCAGTGAGGAAAGAGTGCTGGCTCAGTGACCCGTTGGAGTGAGTAACTCCCTGCCTGGCCCCTCGTTACCCCGCGTGGCAAAATCCCTGCGGTTTGCAGAGGCGGGAACCTTTGCACTGCGAGTCGGGGAAAAATGGGGCAATACAGGGATGAGTGAAAAACTTTTTGCCACCTCAGGCCTTTTGCTATGGGATAGGGCAAGGAAGCAAAGGCAAACCCACAGGTGTCGTTTTTTAAAAGATTTTATTAATTTGTAGAAAAAATAAAACATCAAGTTTCACCCACGGTAGAAACACTTGAAGATTTTTTTTTTTGTTCATGTCAATGACAAACAATACCTATGTAAAGTGCCTATTATTTTATTTTGTAAAACCCTGCCCGCTCCCCCCACCCTCCCCAAATCTTGCAAATCAAACAAGACAAATGTAAACAAGAGTCAGTTTTTTTGGTCCATCCTCTGCAATGTCTTTGCAACATCTTAGGAGTGTCTTCTGCATGAGTTTTGCAGACATACACGAACACACAACACAGAGCCAGAGTCCGTGCACAGCTTCTCAAGTCGGAAAAAAAACAAAACCAAAACCAAGAACCAACCCCAAAGCCCCAGGCAGGTGCTGGCAGGCCCCTGCCCTCCCTCCTGAGGGCAGCGCCTGAGGCTGGGTGGTTTGGGAGGGAAAAGAAACACCAAGGTCTGTGCCCTCCACACTCATCCTCCCACCTGGCTGCCCAGCAGCTCACCCTTTCCCTGTCTCTTTGCCCAGAGGAGGAGGCTGTTCCCAGTGACATCCCCTCCTGCCCTCCAACGCCTCCCCCTTCGCATCCCTCGCTCCCCAAATGCTCCCCCAGGGAGGGAGATGATGAAAGCAGGAGGAGGGAGGCTGGGGGAGAGGCGACGCCCTCTCTGCCCGGCTGGGCACCTGCCCAAAGTCAATTCAGGAACGAGCATCTCTCTCCCCTCCTTTCCTCCTTTCCTTCCTTCCCGTGGCGAGCGGGGGGCTCCTAGCTGATCACGCAGCGATCCTTCTCCTTGCCGTGCCCGCTGCCGATGGCTTTCTCCCGGATGTACATGAGGTCGCTGTGCACGCTGGGCCGCCGGGCGAAGGGGGCCACGATGCCGTACGCCTCCTCCGTGCCGCCCCGGCCCCCGTCCTTCAGCAGCTTTTTGCCTTTCAGCGCCTTCTTGTGCAGGATGTCGCAGTACTGGACCGAGACCTTGCGGTGCAGGTCGGGGCTCATCTCGCTGGGGAGCTTGGCCATGGCGAAGAGCGCCTGGAACATCTGGTCCAGGCTGCTGTTCCTCTTGGCTGAGATCTCGAAGTAGGCACATTTTTTGGGGTCCCCTCCTACCAGCTGCTCGATCTCCCGGGGCTGCACCTCCCGGTAAAAGTCCCGGTCGCCCTTGTTGCCGCAGATGACCAAGGGCACCTCTATGTTCTCCTTGGTCTTGTTCTTCAGGCACGACTTGGTCTCCAGGATTTGCTGCTTCAGGCGCTGCACCTCCTCAAAGGAGTCTCGGTTGTCCAGGCTGAAGACGAGGATGAACACATCTCCTGGGGACAAAGAGGGAACGTGAGGTGGTTGCAGGGATGGGGACACAGAGAGACCCACTCCTAAGCCAAAAAGAGGCTTGGAGAAGGAAGGACCAGGCAGCACCTGGGTCCTGCATCCTCCAGTCCACCAAGAAGAGCTGCCCAACCACTTGAACTCACAAAATCATACCTCCCTCCTCCCAGGACTGCAAGAACATCCCCAAACTGAGCAGGAATCTGGCAGAGGGACCTCCTGCCAAGTACCTGTGAGGATGGAGAGGCGGCGCATGGCTGGGAAGGGATGGTTGCCCGAGGTGTCCAGGATGTCGAGCTGGTACACCTCGCCACGGATGCTGTAGAACTTGCGGTGGAAGTCCTCGATGGTGGGCGTGTATTGCTCCTCGAAGCGGCCGGTGAGGAAACGCGAGACGATGGCCGTCTTGCCCACCTTGGAGGAGCCCAGGATGACCATGCGGTAGCAGTTCTTGGCGGGGATGCTCAGCTCGGCCTCGCTGGGACACATCTTCTTGATCATCGCTGCCAGTTTCATTGACGCCGGCAAAAGTGCAGCTTGCGCCGAGAAGGAGAAGAGGAGGAGAAGGAGGAAAGGCGCTTGCCTTGCCCGGCTGCTCAGCCCCTCTTCCCTCTCAGGAAGGGTCGGTGTGAGCTGTGCACGGCGGCCGCCGCGTTATATGGAGCCGGCAGCGACCGCCCCTCGGCGCGTCACGGCCCGGGGCGGTGGCGGCTGAGTCAGCGCCCGGCACCGAGCCCGGCCCGGCCCGCGTCCCCCGCCGGGCTCCGGGCTGCGCGCTCCGCTCCGTCCGCAGCCCCGTTCCCGCTCCTGCCGCTCGCTTGCCCGGTCCCGTTCACAGCCCGGATGGGGCTCTGGGTGCTTGGCAGCCCGGTCCCGTTCCCAGAGCGGTCCCATTCTCACTCTCGCTGCTGCGCAGCCCCGTCCCGTCCCTGCCCGGTCTCGCTCCCATCG